>AWOL01S0056036.1:0-29132 GCA_000715115.1 Nicotiana otophora | reverse complement strand
ATTGACTTCTAGTTAAAGAATAACTTATTTACTGTTTGTTATTGTGTTATTATTATTGATGTATTCCATGCCTATTTAGAATTTTTGTACTTTATTTATTGGCCCATAGTAAGTGTCGATGTTGACCCCTCGTCACTACTTCTTCAAGGTTAAACTAGATACTTACTGGGTACATGTTGTTTATGTACTCATGCTACACTTATACACTAATCGTGTAGGATCTGAAGCAGGTGCATTTGGCCGTCATTCAGGCGCGCACCCCCGTTACCCTGAGGCATAGTGGTGAGCTGCACTCTGTGTCCGTTCTGCAGCACCCACAGTCTCTCTTTTGTATTTTATTTCTGTCTATCTTATTCCAGACAGTAGCATAGGTGGTTTGTATATTCTACTAGTTGCTCATACACTTGTGACACCGGATTTTAGGAGTATTCTAGTAGACACTTTATGGTTTTGAGTATTACTTTCACTGTATTTACTCTCTCATTAGTTTATGCTTTACTTTACTATAATTTTCCACCACTAATTTACTTAATAAATAAAAATCAACTATTTTGAAATTATTAAAAAGAACAAATACATGACTAGTTCACCATTGGCTTGCCTAGCGGCGACGTTGGGCGCCATCACGGCCTATAGGGGAAATTGGTTCGTGACATCATTTGCGAAAAAGGCTGGGAAGGGGTCAATTCACAATTGCAAACTATTCATTGCAATTGTGATGATAGCAGAAGTGGAAAGGTCTTCGCATTTGCGAGTGATTCTTCGCATTTGCGGTGTTCGCAATTGTGAATCCCAGGTCACAAATGTGACTGGTCTAATAGCTGAGGGACGGGATTTTTGAGTTCATTCTCTCATTTATTTAACCCTAGACTAGGTAGGAGGCAACTTGGAGAGGGAATTTTCACCTACAAACCTTGGGTAAGTGATCCTATTCTATTTCTATTCATATTCCATCAACATATCTTAGATTTTAACATCAAAGTCATGTGAATCAAAGTAGAAATTTATGAAACTTTGTCAAGTTTTTTGAAAACTATGAAATTGAGTTTTGAGAGTCAATTTGGACTCGAATTTTGAAACTAATCACATATATGAATTCTTGGGGTCATGGGTAGACGGAATCTACCATTGGACCTGGGTTTCGATCGGGCGGGTCCTGGGTTGACTTTTATTGTCTTTTTGGGAAAAATATAAAAATCTTAACTTTATCTATTTCAACTGAATTCTCTAGCATTGCTTGATGTTATTGAGTCGATTTTGGTTAGATTTGAGTCGTATAGAGGCGTACTTTATGGGAAAAGCTATTTCTGAGTTGTGAATTGGCCTATTTGAAGTGAGTGCCTTTCCTAACTTCCTGTGGTGAAAATACCCCATAGGATTGGTATTGTTTGATTCAATTATGCTAAGTGAAATCCGTGTATACAATGTGACGTGTGGGTACACGGGTTGTACATAGTATTTGACCGTTTTAAGCTACTTAGACTATTTCCATGCTCTAATTGAAATGCCATATTATGTTCTATATTCTCATAGTTAAATCATCCTTAATTGTGTTAGACTATCCTTAAATGCTTTAGTTGAATTGTTTAGTAATTGTCCTACATCTTTCTTGCTAAATTGCTCTCATGCTTTAGTTGAACTTGTTGCCCCCTTTATTGTCACATGTTATTTCTTCATTGTTGATTATCATTGTTGAATTAATTGTTCTTGTTGCCCTTTATTTGTTGACTTCGATTATTTGATACTCATTGTTGAAGATTGTTTCCTTTACAATGAGTTAGTCTTATCTAATATTGTGGTTACACGTTATTTTCTCATTGTTGAGTTATTTGGTGTTGAGGCTGTGGAAGTTGTTAATACGTTGAAGCAATATTTGTTATTGTTGGAACATATATCTCATTGAGCATTTTCCATCCATTATTGTTCTTGATATTCTTTTATACATTGTGGTGGAGCCATGGGCTATTGTTGTGGAAACATTGATATTGTTGTTGTTGGAAAGTTGTGATATGTGGGCACTTGTGGTGCGAATTGTTATTATGATATGATATTAATGTGCATGCAGCGGTATAAGGCTTGGGTTGATGTGCATGCGGAGGTATAAGGTGAGACTTATGTGTGTGGTTCTTGTAGGGGAACTATGTGAATCCATGCGGCATCATAAGGTGGGCTAAAGTGCGTGTAGCTATTTCAGGAAAACTATTTTCAAATGTAAGGCTCACGCGACGACATAAGGAAGGATTGTGATTGAAATTGAGAAATGTGAATACGAGGCATTACCTCGGTCTGATTTCACTATACACGAGGCGGTACCTCGTTGTGTTTCTTGCTGTTATTTCATGTTGCAAAGTGTCGTAGAAGGAATATTTCGTGTTGCTCCATTTGTTATCATTCTAGTAGTTGTAGTCCATACATGATCTTTGTATCACTTTAATTGTTTCCTTCATGTTATTTCTACTATTGATTTTCCCGGTTTTAGATCATGTTATCATCTTGTTCCATATTAGTTGCTTTCTTACTTCCCATTTTATATCTATATTTCATTTTATACTGTCTATTTCATATCCTAGTAGGTGTATTGACCTGGCCTCGTCACTACTCTACTGAGGTTAGAGTTGATACTTGTTGGGTACCATTGTGGTGTACTCATACTATGCTTCTGCACATCTTTTTGTGCAGATCCAGATACGTCTGTACGTGCCGGTAGATAGAGAGTCTTGCTAGCTGCTTTTACCGGAGACTTAAAGGTATGCCTGCTCGGCATCCGCAGGCCTCGGAGTCGCCTTCCCTTATTTTCATTACTGTTCTATTTCCTTTTCGGACAGTGATGTAGTAGCACTCTAGTAGCATTTTATAGAGTTTATGACTTAGTTACACCGGTTTTGGGGTGTGAAAATGTGAGATTCTATTTATAGACGATTTTATCCATTATTTAGTCTCTTTCAGAGTCTTGTATATATATTTGTTCAGTGGTTGCTATTTGTTAGGCTTACCTAGTCGTAGAGACTAGGTGCCATCACGACATCCTTTGGAGGGAATTTGGGGTCGTGACATATACATTATGTTCTCATTGTTGAGTTATTTGGTATTGAACTTGTGGAAGTCGTTAATGCATTGAGTCGATGTTGTTTATTATTGAAACGTCTATTTCATTGAGCATTCTCCATCCATTATTGTTGGTTGTATTCTTGTATACGTTGTAGTGGAGCCATGGGCTATTGTTTTGGAAGCATTGATATTGTTGTTGTTGGCAAGTTGTGATATTGGGCACTTGTAATGTGAGTTGTTATCGTGATATGATATTGATGCGCATACGGCGGTATAAGGCTTGTGTTGATGTGCATGCGGCAATATAAGATGGGACTTATGTGTGTGATTGCTTGTAGAGGAACTACGTGAATCCACGCAGCGTCATAAGGTGGGATAAAGTGCGTGTAGCTATTTCGAAAAAACTATTTTCAAAACCTATTTTCAAATGTAAGGCTCACGCGACAGTATAAGGAAAGATTGTGATTGAAAATTAAGAAAGGGAATACGAGGTGGTACCTCGGTTGTGATTCTTGATTATACGAGGCGGCACCTCGATTTGATTTCATTATACACGAGGTGGTACCTCTATGTGATTCTTGCTGTTATTTCATGTTGCAAAGTGTTTTGGTGGAAAAATATATCTACTGTTTCATTCCTTAGTGTTCTATCCATTGTTGTCTGTACATGATCATTGTAGTCCTTTAGTTTCTTCTTTTATACTGCTCCTGCTGTTGATTTTACGGTATTAGATCATGCTATTATCTTGATCCGTATTGGTTGTTTTCTTACTTTCCATTTTATATCCGTATTTCATTTTATATTGTCTATTTCATATCCTAGTAGGTGTCTTGACCTGGACTCGTCACTACTCTACTGAGGTTAGGCTTGATATTTGTTGGGTACCATTGTGATGTACTCATACTATGCTTCTGCACATCTTTTTGTGCAGATCCAGGTACGTCTGCTCATGCCGGTAGATAGAGATTTCTGGTGGCTGTTTTATCGGAGACTTCAAGGTATGCCTGCTCGGCATCCGCAAGCCTCGGAGTCACCTTTGTCTATCCTCATTTACTGTTGTATTTACTTTCAAACAGTGATGTAGTAGTTACTCTTGATATACTTGTTGTACCCTATTTTGCACTAGTCAAAACAGGATTCAACTTGTGGTTTCTCAGTTGTTGATGAAAGAGAGTCGCCGCCTAATATTTAAAGGTATACTAGGATACCTATTTAATTACTAAGTTTTGTTCATTACAGGTCTGCAAGCCGGTGAGACTATGGGTAAGGGTTTTTATTCTTCTAAGGGGAAGGTTTTAGGCATCACTTAAAATCTACATGTGGTAGCTCCATAGGACTTAGACTAATTTTAAGGACTTAGTTATTTACACTATGCTTTGATTATCACTAAGGTAAGGTTCATAATATACTAAAGGAAATGTGTGTGTAAGACTTAAGAAGGGGATGGGATTACAAAAGAGCTATTGGAGGCTATGAGAATTTTTGAAAGTAGTTTATATTTTTAAGCTTCAATTATTAGGAAAAGTGATTATTTTTTTAAGAATGGATGCTAGAGTAATCTTAAGAGATGTTTGTAAGAAAGATGATTCTTAAATGTACCTTGGTTTGAAGATTTAAAGAAAGATTATTTCGCTGAAAATGTTTTTGGGCGACAGTTCTTCATTTTGCGAAATTCTAATTTTTTTCTTGAAGATGAAGCTGAGATCTGATTACTCCTTTGAAATGGGGCTGCTGTTTGTTAAGTTCTGGGTTTAAAAATCTTTTAAGGAAAAGAAAAGTGAGCAAGAACATAGTCATAATATGAGCAAATTATAGTTAGCGAAATGAGGATCTACTACTAACTAATTCCCTTTTTTTTAAAATCCTATATTGTTTAAGGTTTGCCTAAGTTTATATGATATTAAAGCATAAAAAATGTGATATAATAAATGAGTGTTATATACACGAGAGATAAACAACAACAAAGACATAACAAATGCAACTAGCAGTAAACTAAACTAGCAAAAGCAGTCAACTGAATTAACAAGACAACAAATAATGATAAAGGAGTTGAGAGAAATAGGATTGGACTCTGATGATTGGGCCTCGAGAAGGCAGACCTAGCAGTAAAGAGAAGCGAATACAACTGATTTTGGAATCCTCGACGAAATGCAACAAATCTAGGATTGGGTCTGAGTTCATCAGGAACTCGGTGGCCCAAGTCGATGTACATGTCCAAAAAAGAAAGAAAAGTTATTAGAAATAGGCTTCATGTTCTCAACATACTCTAGTACACATAACAGGTCACATTCTAATGTACATGACAGGTATACAAACAAATGATTGAAACAAGGATATGATTAATATTGTGGGGAAATTATATATATTAATGTGATGGTTTTACTTAGCAAATAATTCGCATAGGAAATTTTTTATTGTCATTAAACATTAAACCCTTAAATAACTGAATGTGTCAATGAATTAAGAGCTAAGGAGAGAGCTCCACTCGAGGTCGATGCTCCCTTTGGATCCCCCGATACTTCAAATTTCCCAAGGGACTCAAGGCCCAGGGCAATGCTTGTGCCGGGAAGGGCAGCCCAACCTAGAGATGAACTCCGCTTCCAAATACCCTTAAATACTAACGGCATATTTTCTTTCGGGTTTAAGTGCCAATGAGGCCCTTGCAATGTAAATTAGATACTATAGTATTACTTACCATAAAAATATACTTTCCTTCCTAATAGAATAACATAAGAGAACACATACTACCTTGGATACGAAATAAAGAATACATATCAGATAAACCTAAAGGGGATGGCATATAGAAGAGAAACAGAAATCTCATATCACACTGTTACATGAGTAAGTCATTAAGGAAAACACATTCAAAGAGAATGTGGGGGATACAGAATTCATATGGACAGCAACACAAGAGATGTAGATACTCCTGCCCTGGAAAACTAACTGTGAACTTCTTGGTTTGTTATTAACACATGTAGGAATTGGTAACACTACTTAGCACCTTAAAGTTCATCAGTAAAGATTCGGACAAACAGTCATGGCTAACTATTTTTATAGGGGGGTTATCAAGGATATCAAGAATAGGATTAAACTATCAACATGATTACAAATTCACAGATTCAAACATGGGATTCCAAAGGATCCAGCAGAGTCATGCTCCTAACAGTATTAACAGGTCATCATATTCAGATAATATCAACAAAGGACTTCATAAGGTTTAAGAATCAAGTTCAGTTTTCAAATTAGCAATAGTGGAAGAACTGAGCACAATTCAAGACAAGAACATAGTATTATATAGTCAAATAGGGATACTTGTAATATTCAGTCAACTATACATAGGCAGGGTAAGTGAGGTAGTGACCTCATATTAGCAGGGGAACTTTGCACATTACAGGATCAATTTAAACATGTCACTGAAGAGGGGAATTACAGATAAAGGAAGCATTGTATCAAAACAAGTTTAACTCAAACATAAGTATAGCTTAGTATCTACGTATGAAGTGGTCATGCATCAGCTTTTAAAATTTGTCACTTGATTATGATAGAATAACTAAGTCCTACTTTATGGAAGATAATTTAATGATAAATGCATGTAGGCTTCACAAAATCAACAGTAGTTCAAAGAGATTAAGGACAGAAAAATACTACACATATAAGTTTTGAATTAAACATGTATCTGAAGATCTCAACTAATCATGAGACAACCAAGTTCAATTAGATAGCAATTACCAGTTGAATATAACCAGACATGATCATGACTTATTCTATGAAGAGGGAGATAGCTTAATTTTAACAGAATATATATAGTAAAGGTTTATGAAAAGAAGACAGTCTAACAAACATAAGAAGAGAAGAAAGCATTTAGACACTTAAATTTCATGCTTAAGGTTAAAAGATAGGGGATATAAACTTAAATAATTTCATATTCATCTTAGTTACAATTATCAGGTAGTAAACTCAACTTCAAAGCTCACAAAGCTACAGAGATGAAACAAGATAGAGATAAGCTTACTGCAAGTCAATGAAGGCTATGAAGTTCATGTTGAACATAAACATATAATATCTTAGGCATGGAGACTGTTGGAAAACTCAGAACAAGGATCAACAAGTATCAATTATGATTTGATTAAACATCTCTTAAAGACCCATAGCAGAACAATCTAATCACAAGGAGTCGTTAAACTAACATAGCATAAGTATTAACATTTTAAACACACACAGAATAATTGCAATATATAGGATTTATCTTGGCATATTTATATCATTTAGAGAAACGAACGAAAGATAAAAAGTGAGAGAGGTGCTGCCCTTTTTGAGAGCAGCAGACCAAATGAGCTCTTTTCAGTTGCTCCAAATCCCAGAACCCTCAAGTTTAGACCAGCAGTAGAACTCATCAAAAGAAGATAAAATCAGTAAGAAACCTAAGGCTTGAGACCTTAAATCTCTCAATGTTTTTGTGTGTATTTCTCTTAGATAGTAGGATCGTGACTTTCTCTTGTTAGGTGGTGGTTTGTATGTGTTTTTGAGAGAATTTAAGACTGTTATTTATAGTACCCACTGAGGCTCTAAGGTTCAGAGAGTTTGAATTGAATAGTAGAGAGTGACATCATGGCAATGATGATAGCAAATCGATTGAAAATCAGAAGACATAGGGGAAAATCAACATTGAGTTTACCTGAGTGAAGGGAGATTGATCGTTGAAGGTAGAGGACGATCGGTTAAACTAAAAATTCAAAGGTCATTGCGTTTGACCTCTAGGTAAAGAATTCTCATGATGAACCCTCTGAAAATCTTCATGCATGCTCCGATTTGACGGAGCAAAAAAGGATTTAGATGATTTGAAGTTACATCTTCATGCTAGGGTTCAGACTCGAAGTATTTTGAATTTTATGATTGAAAAAGAAATTTTCAGCAGGAATCATGGTATAGCAGGGACAGGGAGATGATTTCAGACTTTGATTTGAAGGATCGTAACAGAGCTCATGCAATTTGAGCTTTCACCTTTAAGCATAGGGTTTCAGAATTTGGGTGCTTTGAATTTGTGATTTAAAAAGGGAATGTTAAGCGAGAATCATGGATAAAGAAAGACAGGATGGATGATTTCTTGATGGGTTCATGGACTTGCACTAATTTGTGAAAGGCTTGGGTGATTGATGGGCCTGTAAGTTCGAGTGAGAAGAGAGGAGAAGAGGAAATGGGGAGGTGAGGCTGCTGAGTGATGTGAGAATGATTTAGGATTTTTGGGTATTGGGGGTAGTCTCTAGGTTTAAGGGTGGGAGATAGGATCTACACCATTGGATCTAATGATCAAAGGTCATGACAATTCGATTATTTAGGATTTTTAGGGGAATATTTGGTAGCCGTTGGATTAAAAGGTTTTGGATGTTTTTTTTAAATTAAAAACCATCCACCTAGGCTTTCACCTCCCGTGGTGGAGGGGGGGTTTGGTATTGGCCCCTACCTTGTCTATTAAAATCCCAAAAGTTAATACAACAAGAGGGGGACATAATACCTTACCTCTAATAATACTAGTTAGCCTAACTAGAAAAGTGAAATGCTTGAATTAGACGTAGCCAATCAATAGTCAAGAGAATAGACCATGTAACAGAGTTGCTATTAGCTAAAGAAGCTATAGCGTTATAACAGTAACTGCCATCGAGATTGCAACTGCTAAATAAAGTTTTCATTTGGATTAGAGGAGCTAAGTGTACCAGGATCAGCTTGTTGAGTCCTGGATAGAAGCATGGAGCTAACATCATGGTGGTTCATAAAACCAACCTATGTGCTTGCCTGCTCTTATTCTAAAAGAAGACAGATTAAGCTTATCCATTCTGAGAGTGCCTCTGGCATCATTAGGAAATTGACTTTCCTGAACATATAGGGCATGTTGGCTGAGGTTGATAGCATGCTTGGCTAAGGCATCTGCCACTATATTCCCTTATCTAAAATAGTGAGAGATTTGTATATTGTGACTTCTTACCATTCTTTTGATCTTTTCAACATCATTGTAAAGATTCCAGCGGGAGTTAATCTTTCCCTGAATCATCTGAACTACCAGTAGGGAATCTAATTTAAGGCTAAAATTAAAGATGTTGTTCGCACAACACCATTCCCCACCAAAAAGAGCAGCTTGTACCTCGGAAAAATCATTTGTTGAGAATTGAAGGGGTTTAGCAAAGGCCATAACCATGTCTCCATTTCTTCTCCTAAAAATTCCACCTGCCCAAGCTTTAGCCATGTTAATCATGTTGTTTCCGTCTTTGTTGAGGATGAAAGCGTTGTCCAGAGGGCTATTCCACTATACCATTCTATTAGTGAGCCTTGGCTTGTAATTGAGTGCTAAATTGCACACTTTGTTACAATCCCAAAAGTTATCCATGTTGCTGAATTTCTGCTCAATGATGATTTTGATTTGAAAAATTATCTGTTACCACACCCTTGTACTTGATATAGACCGTTGACCGTACCTTTTAGCACGTCTACATTTCTATATCTCCCAACATACTATGCTGTGAGTAATCTGTAGGATCATTTTGTGTACAACATTATTGATTTTCCTGTTCCACCAGGTGTTAAGGACTTGTTGAATATTTTGATCATTGTGAGTAATTCCCAGGGGAGAAGCAGTATTCCTCCATATTTTGTTGGCCGGTTCACTAGTAGCAAAAACATGATCAAAAGTTTTTTCCTTTGTAATTTTACAGCAAGAACACATATGCTCCACCTGAACACCAAACTTGTGAAGAGTTTCATATAATGGGAGTCTTTTCTTGAGTAGTTTCCACATAAGAAAATAAATTTTGAAAGGAAGTCCCTTGATCCAAATTTTAGTGAACAGTGTAGTAGTACTTCTCCTTTGTCTGAGTGCTTGAAAGGCTGATGCACATGAGAACTTTCCATTTGGGTAATGACATCATATTGCTTTATCTCATTAGGGATGATATATCTGTCAATGTTGATGATTTCAGTTACTAAATGATCCGGTATCACCTCCTTAAGAGCTGATATGTCCTAGTTGTGTTCCTGAAAATAATTCTTGACATTAATATTGCCAAGTTTCACAGATTGGTTGACTTGCTGGTAAATGGGCCCACTAGGGGTCCATTTGTCACACTAGAATAGAGTTTGGCCTGCACTCAATCTACAGAAAATATTTGGTTCGATATGCTTCTTGATATCCATCAAGTTCATCCAACTGTTAGAGTCTTTAGAGTTTTTAACTTTGGATATGGCATTAACTGTAGGACAATATTTAGTTTGGAGAAATCTTGACCAAAGACTGTTTTCAGTTTTAAATCTCTAGCATCTCTTTGCAGAGAAGGATGCACAAATATCTTGAAGTATTTTGAAGCCAACTCCTCCCTGTTTCTGTGGATAGCACATGTTAGTCCAAGAGCTCCAGTGGTAGTTATTTTTCCCTTCTGTTTCTCCCAAAAACAAATTGGAGAAGTACATTTCAATCTAGTTTAACACTGTTTTTGGAGGAGCCATAGCTGCAAAAAGGTGTAGTGTTTGGGATTGGAGGATGTGATTGATAATAACAGCTTTTCCTCCGGCAGAGAGTATTTTACCCTGCCACCCTCCAGCTTTCTATAACACCTTGAAATTGGACAACCTAGGTATGTTAATGGGAAATTTGCATGCCTATACCTTGTCTATCTCCTTATTCTATTAATAGTCCTTCTGTTAGAGTGGCCATAGGTATAAACATTGGTCTTCTCTTTGTTGATTTCTTGCCCAGATGCCTCTTGATAAGATCTTAGGGTATCCATCATTAACCTGACTGAGTGCTTGTCTCTAGAAGTAAACAGGATCAAATTGTCTGCATAACATAAATGATTAATTTGTGGTCCCTTTTTGTTCATTGAGAAGCCAATGTAGTCGCTCCTGGTATTGAGTTGATTTAGTATCTTGGATAGTGCCTCGACTTCTATGATAAAAAGTGTTGAAGATAGGGGATCTCTCCTTGTTTAAGTCCCCTGATAAAGTTGAAGAAACCATACCTTGTTCCATTGATGATGACAGAATACCAGTTGTTGGATAGAAGTCTAGTAATAGCTTTAACCACCAGTGCCGAAATCTCATCCATCTCATTACTGCTAGTAGAAAGTCCCACGATAGTCTATCATATGCTTTTGACATATCCAGCTTGATAACCAAATTTCCTACATCATTGTTATTTTTCATCCCATGTATGATTTCTTGGGCTAATGACACATTTTTTGTAATCAACCTCCCTTTTACAAAGCCAACCTGATTTTTAGAGATAATTTTGGCAAAATTGGAGCAAGTCTGTTGGCCAGGATTTTGGATATAATTTTGTTTGTGACATTACATAGGCTAATAGGCCTAAGTTGAGAAAATTCCACCGGGAAAGTCACTTTGGGGATGAGCACTAGACATGAATGGGTATAGAATCTGGTAAGTAAGGCACCCTCGAAAAGGGTTTGGACAATCTTGCAAACTTCTATTTTGATGATGTCCCATGTGACTTGAAAAAAAATATCCATTAAATCCATCAGGTCCAGCTGCACTATTAGGATCAATTGAAAAGACTACATTCTTGACTTCTTCCTCTGAGGGTGTCTGTTGAAGTAGATCATTGTTCTCTTTTGTGATGATAGAGTCAATCCATCTCAGTATATCTCCCATATCCCTTTCCTCATCTTCAGTGAATATGTGCTTGAAGTGTCTTAGTGCTTCTTCAGAGATTGCAGAATTACCCTCAATCCAATGTCCCTCCTTGTTTTTTATCCTCTGAATTTGAGCTCTTCTTATTCTCTGTTTGATGACACTGTAAAGGTATTTAGAGTTAGTGTCACCCTTCTCAGCCCACTTTATTATGGCCTTTTGTTTGAGGATTGATTCCTCCACCTTAAGCCAATGAATGTATTCAGCATGTGTCTTATAAAGATTTTTTTTGTTAGTGTCTGAGTAATTTTCCCCATATATTTCCTCCATACTTCTAGTTGCTGCTTTAAGTTGTTGCACTTTGTCAAAAATATTTCCAATGCATTGTCTTGACCATGTGCTTAATCTCTTTGCTAGTGTCTTAAATATTTATTGCAGGATCCACTATTCCTGTATTTCTTGTGCCCAGGGATCCTTTACTAATTCCATAAACTCTGGTTGTTGTATCCAAATATTAAGAAATCTGAAATACTTAATCACCTCATCATTGTTATTAGAGCACTTCATAAGTAGAAGATTATGATCTGAACTAGTTTTAGAAAGGTGATCGATTCTTGTATTCTGGAAGACATCTTGCCACTCTTCATTAGTAAGAACTCTATCTAGTCTCTTGCTAATCCTTCTTCTTATCCTGCCATTTCACCATGTGAACATATTGCCAGTGAAACCTGCATCTGTAAGTTCACATCCCTCCAAACAGTTAAGAAAATCAAGGCTTCTACTAAGTCTATGAGGGATTCCCCCTCTTTTTTCTTCGGGAGCTAAAATTGAGTTGAAATCTCCAAGCACTATCCAAGGACCATCCACACTCCTGTGGAGTTCTTTTAGGTTTCTCCAAAGACTCTTTCTCTTTGTTGCAGTTGACTTAGCATATACTGCAGTTATCCAGAAAAAATGGTTTCACCTGCTTTTTTGCATTTGAGTGTAATTTGATGGTTTTTATTAGAGATTCCTGTGCAATCATAGTTGTTTCTCCAAAAGAACCATATTTTACCATTCTTATTTGCAGTGGCATTATCAAATCCCGGCTTCAATTTGTAGCCTTCCATTTGATTAGCTTCCAAAAAAGGCCCTTGGAGAGCCACTAAGTCTGCCTTGTATATGTTGACCAACTTAGTCATTTGTTACACCTTTTGATTTCATACCCCTTATATTTAATATTATGATGTTCATCATAAAAATAAGGATGGAGGGGTGAACTAATTTTGAGAGCTTTCAGGTGGTCTACAATGCACCCTTGATGCTCTTTTTCCCTGTTTTGATACTCCTATGTGAAAGTCCATGCTTGTCAATAATTGCTTTTGTTTCCTTAGTCACAGGATCTTCTTATCTGTTATTGTAAGGTGCTGTTGTATTAAAGAAACTATCGGTAACTTCCTCGTCTGAGGAGGACACACATTCCTTCTGTGATTATTCAATTGTATCACCACCCTCTATGTTGTTTAAATTCGGACCATGTCTCTGTTGAAGTTCATTGTGAATTACCTCAACTAAACCCAAATCTACCACACATTGACCCTCTAACCCTTGTATTGCTTCTGGATCAACAATCATAGGTGATGGTATCTCCGCATTTCTTCTTCTTCTATTGAATTCTTCCACTTTGCTCATTTGATCTTCCTGATATTGTTTGTCTGCCTTTTATTTTCCTTTTTGACTTGCAGCTATTGTTTTTTCATCTTTGAGGTTGATGTTACATGTTGATATTTCTTCCTCAGTAGCTTTTATCATGTTATTTTCAATAATATATTTCACTCTTTGTCTGGCCCACACTCTATTTTTCACCTTCAAGAACTTGTTATTTAGACGTTTCTTATTCTTCCCCTTAGTCCCTTTCTTGCTGCTGATTGCAGTTCCTACTTCTACTTATGTAGCATGTGCATTAAGTGTTACTTGTGCCGCTTGAGCACTTTATTCTGCCTGACTCGCTTGAACACTTGCTTTCTCTGTTTGTGCGACTTTATCAACTTGTTCTTGGATTTGGTTCTTTGGTTCTTTCTTTTCATTGTTTGTAGTGGCATATATTTGTCGTTGATTGTTTTTTGTCTTCCTGTTTCTTTTATTTTTAACTTGAGTAAAACCATCATCCTGATTCCT
Organism: Nicotiana otophora; assembly: GCA_000715115.1. NCBI lineage: Eukaryota > Viridiplantae > Streptophyta > Magnoliopsida > Solanales > Solanaceae > Nicotiana > Nicotiana otophora. The sequence goes on along the minus strand of AWOL01S0056036.1, from coordinate 15,296 downwards.
ACCATTGCTTTGTTCCTTACCTTGTAGTCTACTAGTACTTGTTCCCTCATCTAGCATGTTGTTTGGTTGGTTTTTATTTTGTGTATCAGTTTTTTCCTCTTTGTTAGCCTCTCCAGTAATATTTTTGTTATCAAGCATGATGGCCTTGGTCTCAGTCGCCTCATGAAGCTTCTCCTTTTTCTCCTTTTCAACAACTCTACATTGTATAATAGAGTGGCCAAGTCTCCTACAATGCTTGTAGTATTTAGGTACTCCTTCATACTCCAATTTCTGCATGAATCCCTTTGGGGGATTAATCTCCTCTTATTGACCAACCCATACAGATTTCAGTTGAAGTTTTGTGAGGTCTACCTCCACTCTGATCTTAGCCATACTTGGTCTCGTCCTATAGTCTGTAGCAATGTCTATAGATAATGGCATAACAACAGGCCCTAAAAAGTTTTTGACGTAGTGCCATGTATGACAGTGAAATGGAAGGCCCGACAGTAGTACCCAAATTGGTGCGATTGGGGAGTCTTCCTCCGGCTTAAAATCTGGCGTCCATTTTTTCAGCCACATTAACAAACCATCTACTTCAATTGATCTTTTAAACCATACTGTTTTGCAGTCATCATCATTCGTAACATCAATAAAAATAGTTCTAAAGTCATAAACACTAATTTTAACATCACCTTTTAGCGACACCCTTTCGGCAAAGACGGATCGAATGCACTTAATATTGGGTCTGTTTGTGAGAAATTTGCCGATGATTGTGTATCTACATTTCTCCGCCATCACCCCATAGTAGTCGCTCGACTTGAAAATTATAGCAGGCATACCGTTATGTGTGGTGATCGTTGCTTTGACATTAGGATCTCTGAGTTCGTTTCCTTTGGGATTCGACTTCAATGGAGCAGCAACCGTCAAAGCATAGTTAAGTTTTATAAAACTTCCTTCTGCATAGTTGCTTTTCCATGCTTGGGGGTCATTATTTTGCATTGGACGCGTCGTTGTATTGCTGGTTGGCATCCCCATGAAGTTGTGTGTGTCCCTGACTCGCCCAAAAAGGGGGCTTTTGGTGTTTACCGTTATGAAATAGTCGTTGGTTATGAGTTAAGAGTCTTACTAGTCCTATTTATTTTTTGGACGGTTAAGATTGGATCTTTGAGGACGAGTATTTGAATTAAAACGGGAATTAGAGAATATATGTAAGTCGTTGATCAATCTGATCAACGGCTCAGACGAGGGTGTGTTTGTTCTATGAGTTGAGAGTGAGGGTGATGTGGCGAGGTCCGATTGGTCCGATAGGTGTGTCATGGATTGCCAAAGTGAAAAGAGGGGAATGTTTGGACTAGGTGTATTTTGTACTGGGCCTGTTAATTGGACCAAAATAGGTTTAAGAAATGGTCATTTTGCCAGTTAAGAATTGAAATTGTAGCCCTTTTGTCTTTAATCCCTTTTGAAATTAAGTTAAATAGACTTAATAATCTTCAATAAAATGTCATGAAAATTATAATTGTTAAATACTACTAATTATTGTAATTAATTGATTATTTGTAAAAATACTTCACTAGGACATTAATTTTGGATTATTGAAATGGTAAACTAATTAACTATTTTAAGAAGTAATTTATGGAATTAATTATGGAACTTACGTATACAAATTATTCTTTACAAATCTAAAAAATTAAAAATATTTACAATTACATAATGCTAATGCAAAATGATTAATTTTGAAATAATACTGAATTAATTTGCAGAAATAGGTATTCATTACTAGAGAATACTTTGAAAACATTTATTGCAAATTATTATGTATAAAAAATTAATTTTAAAAGGGAAGGTCAAAATTGGCCGTCAACAGCTGCCCCTCTTTGACCGAAGATGATGAAAGAGTTTTCGGGCAAAGAAATTGAACTAAAGCCAATTTTGTCCCAACTTTTAGGCATGTATTGCAAGAGATGGGAAAGGTGAATTGAAAGATTGAATTGAGGAAGAATCTAGAAAGATTCGGGAGTATCGGGCCAAATTCTGGCTTTGAATTGCTTACATACCTTGGGCTTACCGAGGATTAGGTCTCATGTAGTTCTTGAGAGGGGATTTTGGGAAGCGACACTCGCAGGAATTTCCCCAGTACCTTATTGCGACGATACGGCGAGACGGAAGATAGATCACTCATGGTAGCTTGAATTTTGGGGCCTGATTTGAATGGTTCGAAGTTTTGAGTTCGTTGGTCACCTTGAGATGAGATCTTAGGCCCGCTACTGGGTTGGTTGTCCCCATAGCGTTGTAGTTTGGTCTGCTGCTAAGAAAAAGTTACACGTTGTGGTGTTTGTTCCTACAAAACAAATGAAATACACGCATACCAATATATTACAATGCAGAATATATTAAAATGCGATGTAAATGATGCAAGAATTATGATGCATGGATTCCGACGAGCCGTTATTTAGGATTGGGATGATGGGATACTTGATCCTAACTCGATTTGCTAGTCGGGCTGTGTACCGTGCCGCAGCTGTCGGAGCATTTGAAAATTGTCTCCGCTTGTTGGGAGAGCTTGATTGGAAAAGTGCGTCTCCGCTTGTTGGGAGAGCTTTGCACCGAGAAATGTCTTCGCTTGTAGGGAGAGCTTGATTTGTAGAGTGCGGCTTCGCTTGTTGGGAGAGCTTTGCACTGAAATGTAATGAATTCTTCACTCGGGAGTGATTGATAAACACTGTGATCATACCTAAGGCTGCATGAGCAAAACGTCAAAACATGCAAAGTAATAGTAAGGAAAATGAAAGCATGCCCAAGAGATACTTTTGACTGCGAAGCTAGGTTGCGGCCATCGATTAGCAGGACGTTGGTAGCACGGTTTGCGATTGTCTATCCCGGTATCCGTGATTGACGGAGCGGTACTGCGAATTGCTTTTGCTGGCAAAGTTTGTAGTTTGCTATATATAAGGCTCCAGTTAGTGAAGCTGAAGTTTGATTTCTACAAGGCGCTCCGATTTATTGAGCTGGCGGTTTGCTATATACAGGACTTTGATTGGTGAAGCCGATGTGTGATTTGTATAGGGTGCTCCGATTGATCGAGCTTACGTCTTTCTATATACATGACTTCGATTGGTGAAACCATCGTGCGATTTGTATAGGGTGCTCCGATTAGGTGAGCATGCAGCTTGCTATATACATGATTTTGATTGGTGAAGTCGATGTGCAATTTGTACAGGGTGCTCAAATTAAGTGAGCAAGCGGTTTGCTGTGTACAAATTTCTGAGCCAACTATCTGATTCTGAGGCACCTGCAGAGGATTCAAAAGCTAGCTTTAGTTGTACTCGAAAACTTTAAGTAAAAGGAGGAGAGATAATCTTAGGCAAACTGGCGGATCCGTCATCTGCCCCAGTCTGTTCCTAGCGCTTCCTTACTCCATGTTGACCGTGCACTCAAAGAAAACTTCTTAGTAGGGGGAAAGTTGGTTCGTGTCTACCACAGTGTTAGTTTGCCCCAGCCTTTTACATGATTGTGCCACAAATTTCGGTAGATGGAACAAATTACTATATACACATATATATTTTAGAAAACATTTTGAAAATACTTGTTTCTTTTAAGGAAAATGTCGTCGTTCTGGATTATGACATGTTACAAAAGGTTCTTTACACGTAAATGTATCCCTTTGAGAACTTCGTCCTGTTGTTGTCGATCTTCCGTGATGTCTCTGATAACGCAGCAACTTGCTGTTGCGACTGCGTCCTAATTAGAACTAATGCATTACAAAGGTTTTCCTAAGGTTGTGACCGAACCTTTTCAGGTTGCCTATGTATCCAAAAATGGAATCAGGTCTAAACGTAGTTCGTGGGATGATGATAAAATATGATGAAAACAATTGAGCCTGACTCACGCAGCCTACGTATCCAAAATGGAATCAGGTCGGAGCGTAGTTCAATTACAACAGATGCAAAATGATGAGATTAAGAATGAAAATGGTCGAGTCTGACTCAGACAGCCTACGTATTCAAGCTGAATCATGCCAGAACATAGTTCGATTACAAAAGATGACTGAATCCGATGAGGATTGCCTACGTATTCCTTTCTGAGGAAATCAAGTCGACGTAGTTCTTGAACAACATACAAAAGTGATATTTGGTTTTTCTATTATAAGAGAAAGGGGGAGAGAAGCTGAACCATACGTGGGTTGCCTACGTATCCCTTAGTGGGAAGTCAAGTTAAAAGTAGTTCTGTTACATCAAAAACCCTAACTCTACTTGTATTCAGACATAGTATTTCTTGATTGTGTCTGAGTTGATAGGCTTCGTGCTGACTCTTCCATCCATTTCTATCAACATTAGAGCTCCACCAGACAGTGCTCCGTTAACCACATTAGGACCTTGCTAGTTTGGTGAAAACTTCCCTTTGGCTTCTTCTTGATGTGGAAAGATTTTCTTCAGAACCAACTGCCCCGGTGTGAATTGGCGAGGCTTCACTCTTTTGTTAAATGCACTGGTCATCCTGTTCTGATATAGTTGTCCATGGCATAATGCATCCATTCTTTTCTCCTCAATGAGAATGAGTTGTTCTTACCTGACCCGTATCCATTCTGTGTCGTCCAATTTTTCTTCTTGAATGACTCTTAAGGACGGTATCTAGATCTCTGCAGGTATCACTGCTTCACTGTCGTAATGGCGTTGCCCTAGTAAATGTTCTCATGGTAGTCTGATAACCTAATAAAGCGAAAGGTAGCTTCTCGTGCCACTGCGTGTGATTGTCCACTATCTTTCACAAAATCATCTTGATATTCTTGTTGGCTACCTCGACTGCCCCATTCATTTGTGGTCTGTAGGCTGTGGAATTGCGGTGGACAATTCCGAACTTCTCGTAGATTTATCTCATGATATTAGCGGCATCGTCAGTGAAGATGGACTCCGGTATTCCAAATCTGCAAACGATGTTATTTCGGACCAAATCTACCACTACCTTCTTTGTGGCAGCCTTGTAAGTAGATGACTCGACCCATTTGGTTAAATAGTCGATAGTTACCAAAATGAAACGATGCCCATTTGATGGTGGGTCCTATCACGTCCATGCCCCAGGCGGCGAAAGGCCAGGGTGAACCCATTACGTTTAACTCATTTGGTGGAACCCGAAAAAAATCTCTGTGAATCTGACACTGGTAACACTTCTGCACATAGCGGATATTATCGCTTTTCATAGTCATCCAAAAGTATCCACCTCTCAAACTCTTCTTGGCTGACGTGAACCTGTTCATGTAGGGTCCGCACGTCCATGCATGTATTTCTTCTAACAGTTTGGTTGCTTCAACGACGTCTACACATCTCAGCAAACCTAAGTCTGGGTCCTCTTGGGGGCTCTCTTTTGACTATTCGTAACATTCTCTGGGGTACTCCTGGGTCACAAGGAACATCTTGATGTCGTGATACCAAGGTTTACCATCTGATTCTTCATTCACATGGAAGTAATAAGCATGTTGATCCTAGATTTCTATCTCGATATGGTCAATGTAGTTCATATCTGGATGTTGAATCATAGATGATAAGGTTACAAGGGCGTCGGCGAACTCGGTCTGAATTCTGGGGACGTGCCTGAACTCTATCTTTGTGAACTTCTTGCACAACTCCTTCACGTAGTGCATGTAAGGCAGTATTTGGACATTCTTGGTGGACCATTCTCCTTAGACTTGGTGTATTAACAAATCGGAATCTCCTATGACTAAAAGTTCTTTGATGTTCATGTCGACTGCCATTCTAATTCCAAGGATGCACGTCTCGTATTCAGCCATATTATTGGTGCAAGGGAATCTTATCTTTGTTGATGCTGGATAGTGTTGTCCAGATTCCGAAATCAGGATTGCCCCAATCCTGACTCCTTTGAATGTTGTTGTTCCATCTAAAAACATTCTCCATCCAGGGTATCATTCTGCAATATCCTCCCCGAGAAATAGTACTTCTTCATCGGGGAAATACGTGGTAAGCAGTACGTAATCGCCATCCACTGGATTCTCGACGAGGTGGTCGGCTAAAGCTTTCCCTTTGATAGCCTTCTAAGTTATGCACACAATGTCAAATTCGCTGAGGAGAATTTTCCATTTAGCTAGCTTTCAGGTAGGCATTGGCTTCTGAAAAATGTACTTGGGCGGGTCGAGCCGAGATATCAGATGCGTAGTGTATACCGACATGTAATGCCTTAGCTTATGAACAATCTAAGTCAGAGCACAACAAGTGTGTTATATCAAGGTATACTTGGCCTCACATGGTGTGAACTTCTTGCTTAGGTAGTAAATGGCCTGCTATATTCTCCCGTCTTCATCATGCTGCCCCAACACACAGCCGAAGGCATTGTCCAAGACTGACAAATAGAGCAACAGTGGTTTTCCTAGTTCAGGAGGAACCAACACTGGCGGGTTTGAAAGATACTCTTTGATTCTATCAAAGGCTTTCTTGAACTCCTCCGTCCATTTTGTGGCAGCATCTTTATTTAGCAGCTTGAAAATGGGTTCATAGATCATCGTGGACTATGCTATGAAATGACTGATGTAATTCAATCTTTCCAGGAAACTCATGACATCTTTCTTGCTCGTTAGTGGTGGTAATTCCTAGATGGCCTTGATTTTTGACTGGTCCAACTCTATACTCTTCCTTCTTACAATGAAACCCAATAGTTTTCTAGTGGGGACTCTGAATGCGCACTTTGCTGGGTTCAACTTCAAACTGTACCTTCGCAGGCGTTCAAACAATTTCCTCAAGTCGTCCAAGTGTTCTGAACTCTTTCAAGATTTTATGATGACATCATCCACATACACTTCAATCTCCTTATGAATCATGTCATGAAAGAGGTTGCCATGGCCCTCATGTAGGTGTTTTTGAGACCGAATGACATGACTCTATAACAGTATACTCCCCAAGGCGTGGTGAAAGTTGTCGTCTCTGCGTCTTCCTCGTGCATCAAGATTTGGTGGTATCCAACGAAACAATCCACGAACGACTGTAGTTCATGCTTTGCACAGTTGTTGATGAGGTTGTGGATATTTGGAAGGGGAAATCGCCCTTTGGACTATCTTTGTTGAGATCTCGGTAGTCCACTCATATTCTGATCTTCCTGTCCTTCTTGAACACTGGGACGATGTTTTCCAACCAGCTTGGATAGTTGGTGACCCTTACTACATTTGCTTATATCTGTTTGGTCACTTCTTTCTTTATCATTAGACTTAAATCAGGTTTGAACTTCCTGGGTTTCTGCTTGACCGGCGGTCTGGTAGGGTCAGTGGGTAGTCGATATGAGACAATGTTGATGCTTAATCCCGGCATGTCATCCTAGGACCATGCGAACATGTCAACGTACTGTTGGAGGATCTCAATCATTTTTTCCTTCTGCTCGGCTTTTAAGTGGATGTTGATTCCGGTTTCTTTTACATCTTATTCGCTTCCAAGATTGACCACTTCTATTTCTTCGAGGTTGGGCTTCTTCTGACTCTCCAGTTGTTCGATCTCCTGCAGGAGATTTTCATGCACCATGCTCTCGTCATACTTCTCAAATCTAGGTCGTTGCGCTCAGTGGTTTCGTTACATGTCATAATCGTGGAACGCGGTTTTTTATCGGTTTGATTACTGAAAAGAAAAGCTAGGTATAAATAAAGTAGTAAAACAAAGTTGTTATATTTAAGAAAATGGTTTTTGTATTTCATTAAAAGGGGAACGTCTTAAGTGTTTACAAGATGGATTAGATGTCCAATTTTGCAGCTCTTCATCTGGTTCGGCATCCCTGATAGTCGGTGTCTTGATGTCAGTTCCTTCACAGCATTCTTCAATCATAGTCACAAATAGTTTTCCCATCCCGTCGATGATATCATCTTCTAGTGTTGAACTCTATCCCGGACTTGCAACATGCTCTGGCACAAAAACCTTTTTCCCGGAGCCAACGGTGCAAGCTTTCCCTTCCAGAGGATGATATCATATGCCAGCCCTTCCTTTCTACCCATTATGTCCAATTGGTTATGTGATTCCATCTGACTTGGCTCTTAATCATGTTCCTGGCCTATAACCATATTTCATCATCTCCCTTATGGCCATCTTGGATCTATACTGTAATTGCATTAACAAATTTTGTTCAGTCTTCTCCATCTCAGTAGTCTGCATGATTTCCACAGCGTGGAAGGTGACTCCATCCAGCCCCTCAATGAACGGGAGAACATACTCCAGATAGGTAGAGTTACCCCACTCGCCGTAAACCACGATCTCTTGGCATCCCCACTCAAATTTTATGCATCGGTGCAAAGTAGACGGAACGACCCCTGCCATATGTATCCAGGGCCTGCCCAACAGCAAATTGTATGAAGAGGAGATATCCATCACATGGAATAATACCAGAAAATCGACTAGCCCGATTTGCAAAGCTAGATAAATTCCCCAATAACATCCTTTTATGAACCATCAAAGGCCATCACCCTTACGTGGCTTTCCTTGACCTCCCTCAAATGAATTCCCAACTCTTGTAGGGTGGAGAGAGGACAAATTTTGACTCCTAATCCTCCATAGACCAACACCTGGGATACCACTTTGGCCTCATATTTGACAGTGATGTGAAGAGCCTTGTTGTGACTTGCGCCTTCGACATGAAGTTCGTCTCTTCTGAAAGTGATCATGTTTGCTTCTACCATTTTCCCAATTGTCGTGGCCAACACCTCACTAGTGGTGTTACTTGGTACACTTACCCTACTTAACACTTTCAACAAAGCATTTGTATGACTGTCAGAGCTCATTAATAGATCCATGATAGATATCTGTGCTGGAATTTTCTTTAACTGCTCTTCCATAGAATACTCTTTGCTTGACATTCTTTTCCAAAACTCAGCAGCTTCTGGGTCTGTTATGTTCCTCCTTGGAATTTATTATCTCCACAAGTTTCCTCGATTAGCATCTTCAGGGGCGTAGCATCTCCCAGAGCTAGTCATGCCATGGGTTGCGGCTGAGTCTGTCATTTTGGCCTTTCCCTTTTGCTGGTACGTCCATGGGACAGTTTTGTACTCCCGATCTTCTTCATCCTGAGTAGCATCGGCATGTTGTTGCATGTAGGTTTGAACCGTCACTGTAGGCCTTAGCTGTACTATAATGATCGGAGCCTTTTAAGGATGGATCCTTGCGGCTTTCGCATTTGCGATAGTGACAATTGTTCCCTTCATTTCATATTCTTCATCTAATGTGATCATGTTAGCTCCCTGGTTTCGATGATTTGGCACTGGTTGAGATTTACATTAGGTGGTGCTGGAGTGCACTGGATGGATTCGCTCTTGATTAGGATTTTAATTTCATTTTTCAACTTGAAAGAGTCTTCAGTATCGTGTCCAGGTACATTGGAATGATACATGCATCTCTTTGTGGCATCAAAATATTTGGAGGGATGTTTAGGGACCCTTCCCTTGATTTGGTGTATCAATCCTGCTCTTCTCAACCTTTCAAAAAATTGGGCCAGAGGCTCTCTAATCGGGGTATAAGTTCTAGGACCCCTCTCTTCAAAGTTGGGACGAGGGTGTGGTGCATACATAGGTCGGTTTTGATGAGTAGTGGTTTGGATAGAAGCGTATGGTCGTTTTGGGTTTTGGTTGTTGTTGGCTTGAGAAGGGTTGTATTGTGGTTAAGGGAGGTAATATGGTTGGGTATTATAGACTAGACGTAAGTGGGTGGCGGTGAATGGTTATTTGGGGAATAAGAGGTGCTTCCGTGAAGTGGGTTACTTTGGTAGTAGGGGACGACTGTTGAGGCCTCCTCTTTCTTCTTCTTTCCGCTATTGATCGACCCTGACTGGATGGCCTTGCTGGCCGCTTGCAGTGCTTCCATATATTGCACTTTACCGAATTTTATGCCATCTTCTAAGAAATATCCCATCTTACTCGGGGAACTTTTGACACATCATTCCCATCATCTTTTCAAAGTATATTCCCTCCTGGGCTCTGATGAAGTACTTGGTTAGTTCACTGTCGTCCAGCGGCAGTTGCGCCCTGGTAGCCTCCGACCTCTACCGTCGTGCATATTCTTGAAATGACTCAGATGGTTCTTTTTTGTAGGTTCACCAGTGTGAACCGATCAGGAGTGACCTCTGTATTGAATCGAAAATGGTTCATGAAATCCTCCGCCATATCTTGCCAACTTCTCCAATTTTTCGGGTCCTGTCGGGTATACCAGGTGAGTGCTTCTCCCGTCAAACTTCTTATAAACAACTTCATCCGTAGTTTCTTGTTCCTTCCCACTCCGACCAACTTGTCATAATAAGCCCTCGAAGGTATCGAACTTTGGGGGTTTATACCCTGTTGGCATATCCACATCTGGATGAATACACAAATCCGCATAGTCTAAACTTTCACTGCCCTGGCCAAATTGGAGAATCTTCATTTGCCTCCTCAATATTTGTAACTACTCAGATACTGACTCTTCTTCCTTACGCTTGGCTTCTCTCTCCATCTCGGTGTATTGGTCAATTTCATAAGGCACCCTGACTGTGATAGGTGCTGTAAAGGTAGGTTCAGAAACGGTATATACAGGGGAAACGTACCGCTCCTGAGTAGAGGCATGTGCCACGGGTATGTGCTGGTTGGTGGTGAAAGTGACCCCGTCACGAGGAGGGGTAGTTGCATTGGTGGTTATGGTGGGTTCTGTGATGTCTGAGTGTATTGTGGTACGTAAGGAGTGTGAATAGAGGGATTTTGTGGGTTAGCGGGGGTTACTGGAGGTATGACTTGAATGGTGGGGGTTGAAGTTGGAGTGTTGTTGTTTTGGTGTGATGTTGAAGGAAAATGATCTAGAAGGGAATATGGGTGGTTGAGGAAGTGTTGTCACGACCAGGTGCGCCAGTTCACTAATATGGTGCACCTCCTCGTTTAAGGACTCCATTTCCTTGGCTATCCTAGCCGCGTGTTCAGCATTACTAGTACTGTCCTTTTCCCCCCGATCGCCCGGGGCTGTCGGCTATGAACAGAGCATGTTGAGTTGGGTCTTCTGTGACTGACATCTTTCCCTTTGACCTTAGATTGTATTGGGGATAATAATAAAGCAAAAGAAAAACATAAGAAAAAAAGAAAAAAAGCAAAAGTCTGTTTCTTCATTTATGTGAGCAGAAAATCACACAGAGCAGATAATTCGTGCATTTAGACTTGACATATTTAGATCTGAAGCAATATGTTTTTCATTGATAATTTGGACTGATACGAGTGGGAACACGGATTACATCATTGTTTCATAGAACTACATGGGCTTGGACAACTCGCCCTTTTGGGAAGGAAACTAGGGATAAAGGTACAAAGTAGGGAAATAGGGGGAAATCAACCAACTCTAATAACCATCCCCTAAGTCATTTCATGTGCCTTTATCTTCTTCTGGCTCCTGTTCCGGATCCTCCTCTGAGTCTTCCTCAAACTCTTCTCATCATCGTTGAATTCAAACTCCTCCTCCGGATCTTCTTCTGGCTCTGTGCTTGACTCTATCTAGATGCACTCCACTACGCGATCATCATCTTCAGTCGGTGGAAACATGTGGTTAATGGATCCTGGGACCACCTAACGATGCATTGATGTGGTCACAAGATAATGCGGTAGGATCTCATGATAAATCTGCAAGGCAACCACTGCGTCCTCTATCAGGCTATACCCTCTTTACTTGGGCAGGCCAGTTCTTCTTCTTCAATAATCCAGACGTAATACTGGGGAGTACACCATGAGTTTTGACCCATAGGCACTGTCACCAGGTCATTCCACTCTTCTTGCAGTCTCCTTATCCTGGGAATTGGAATCTGTCCATTGTACTCATCCTCGTACAACACCATCCTTGTCCACAGAGGCACGTCTTGGATCATCCTGAATTGTCTGAGGACCCGTAGAGGTGAGTATGGTTGAATGCCTTACAGTCCGATCAACTCAATGAAGTACTTCTGAAGGGTCCTCAAGATTGACCTTCCATCTAACCAAGAGAGTTTCTAGTTGATCCATTCCCTTATCAAATTGGTCAGTATTTCCCTCTATTCTTCTTGTCCGTGTGCGGAGATCCAGTGCCTCATTATTTCATTATGGTTGCAGATCATATTGCTGACACCCACGAAGTAGTCGATGGTGGCATCCCGCTGAAAGAAATGTTCAGTAGCCCAAATCTGAAGCAGCAAATTACAACCCTTAAAGAAATCATACCCGCGTGCACAGGCGGACAAAGCTCTCAGCATCTCAGCTAACACCATCGGCACCAGAGTAGCTTGAAGATTGCCGCGGAAGGTTGTCAGGACCACTGGTAGTAGATTGATGTTGATACGGCCTCTTCGTTGAGGGAATACCATTAGTCCAAATAGTGCCATTGCGAAATTAATAGGCCTGAGACTCCCCCATGTTTCCTGATTGCATTGAAACTCCTCTTAATACCATTCATAGCTTTCACGGTTCCCAAACCGATCGAATATCAGGTCAAGACTCACCCATCTGTCCTTGATACTTCTGAGGCTTCTGCTATTGGTAAGGCCTAGAGCATCTAAGAACCGATAATCGGGCATAGCAACTAGAAATACTGGCTTTCTTCCGTTGAATGACAGNGTCATGCCAAGACTATGATGCTGGCTATGCTAGGTTTACCACGGTTAGAGTGGAGGGGTGCATTTGATTATGTTCCTAGCAAGATTATATCATTTCTAAAGGCTCATTGGATGGTTGAGAAGTGGTGTAATGCTTATCTAGCCTTTGTGCAGGATGTCAGTGCTGACATTCCTACACTGGTAGTAGATTGATGTTGATACGGCCTCTTCGTTGAGGGAATACCATTAGTCCAAATAGTGCCATTGCGAAATTGATAGGCCTGAGACTCCCCCATGTTTCCTGATTGCATTGAAACTCCTCTTAATACCATTCATAGCTTTCACGGTTCCCAGACCGATCGAATATCAGGTCAAGACTCACCCATCTGTCCTTGATACTTCTGAGGCTTCTGGTATTGGTAAGTCCTAGAGCATCTAAGAACCGATAATCGGGCATAGCAACTAGAAATACTGGCTTTCTTCCGTTGAATGACAGCTCTGTGAAACTTGTGATTTCTTCCAATGTCGGTACCAACTCACAGTCGGCAAATTTGAACACCACCTTAGTTGGATCCCAAAATTCTATCAACAGGCGAGTAAACACCCTGTCTACTCGAATGTTCATCAATTCATTTAATGCCCTTAGGTGTGTCCAAACCTCGTCTTTGTGTTCCCGATGAATATTCTTCCACCACTATTTTAGCTTATGTGGTGCTCCCATTACCATGCTAATTTCAGGGATGTTTTGATTGATTTCCATTATCTGAGGCGGGTAGAAGAAAACTATTTGGGTAAGTGTTTATTTCGGATCCTTAAGTGTCTTGTCATGTTGTTTGTCTTTCCATAGAAATTATGTCGTTGGGTGCACGACCCGTTGATGTAAGGGTGGCTTTCCTAATTGTGTGTTGGTTCCAGGGACCAACTCACCTAAGGTTTATATAGTATGACCTATTTTACTAGAGTAGAGTATTTCCTACTTTTGAATTGGACTGAAAGATGCGAGAAGTTATGTCAATTGACCTGACAAAGTCATTCTCTAAAACAAGAGAGTTTTGAAAAGAAGGTTCGGGGGGTGTAAAAGACAGCCCTCGCATACAATTGTGTGTGATAGTGTATGGACAAGACACGATTGGAAAAGATGTGATGACAATATATATAAAGAAGTAACAGGCAAGGGTATAGCAACAATAAGCATGGTGATCATAAAGAGCAAATAAAGCATGTAATTGCAATTTCGATTATAATCAAAGCAAGGTACAAATAAATCTAGAGGACAAATTAGTCTAAGTCTGATAAGGTCAAAACCTAAGTGTGATATCCCCAGCAGAGTCTCCATGTTGTTGCACCCTATTTTGCACTAGTCAAAATATGATTCAACTTGTGGTTTCTCTGTTGTTGATGAAAGAGAGTCATCGCCTAATATTTAAAGGTATACTAGGGTAACTATTTAATTACTAAGTTATGTTCATTACAAGTCTGCAAGCTGGTGAGATTATGGGTAGGGGTTTTTGTTCTTCTAAGGGAAAGGTGTTAGGTACCCCGTAAAATCTACATGAGGTAACTCCATAGGACTTAGACTAATTTTAAGGACTTAGTTATTTATAATATGCTTTGATTATCACTAAGTTAGAGCTCGTTATATACTAAAGGAAATGTGTGTGTAAGACTTAAGAAGAGGATGGGATTACAAAAGAGTTATTGGAGGCTATGCGAATGTGTGAAAGTAGTTTATATTTTAATGCTTGAATTATTAGGAAAAGTGTTATTTTTTGAAGAATGGATACTAGAGTAACCTTAAGAGTTGTTTCTAAGAAAGATGGTTCTTAAATGTACCTTGGTTTGAAAATTTAAAGAAATATTATTTTGCTGAAAATCTTTTAGGGCGACATTTCTTCATTTTGCGCAATTCTGATTTTTTCTTGAAGATGAAGCTGGGATCTGATTTCTCCTTTGAAATGGGGTTGTTGTTTGATAAGTTCTGGGTTTTAAAATACTTTAAGGAAAAGAAATGTGAGCGAGAACAGAGTAACGATATGAGCAAATTATAGTTAGCGAAATGAGGATCTACTACTAACTAATTTCCTTTTTTTTAAAATCCTATATTGTTTAAGGCTTGCCTAAGTTTATATGATATTAAAGCATAAAAATGTGATCTAATATATGAGTGTTATATACACAAGAGATAAACAACAACAAAGACATAACAAATGCAACCAGTAGTAAAATAAACTAGCAAAAACAGTAAACTGAATTAACGAGACAACAAACAATGATAAAGGAGTTGAGGGAAAGAGGAATGGACTCTGGTGATTGGGCATCGAGAAGTCAAGCCCAACAATAAAGAGAAGTGAATACAACTGATTTTGGACTCCCCGACGAAATGCAACAAAGCTGGGATTGGGCCTGAGTTCATCAGGAACTCGGCGGCCCAAGCCGATGTACATGTCCAAAAAAGAAAGAAAAGTTATTAGAAATAGGCTGCATGTTCTCAACATACTCTAGTACACATAACATGTCACATTCTAATGTACATGACAGGTATACAAATAGATAATTAAAACAATGATATGATTAATATTGTGGGGAAATTATATATATTAATGTGGTAGTTTTACTTAGCAAATAATTCGCATTGGAAACCTTTTGTTATCATTAAACGTTAAACCCTTAAAGAACTGAATATGTCAATGAATTAAGAGCTAAGGAGGGAGCTCCACTCTAGGTCGATGCTCCCTTTGGATCCCCCGACACTTCAAAATTCCCAAAGGACTCAAGGC
>AWOL01S0056033.1:0-18470 GCA_000715115.1 Nicotiana otophora | reverse complement strand
GTTGATCACAGAAATATTTCTTGATGAGAAGTTATTAGCAATCACCTCGAGTGAAGCCCGATGGTATGCAGATTATGTGAATTTTATTGCAAGTGGGGTGACACCACCAGAATTGACACTCGAGAGTAGAAGAAGGTTTCTACATGATGTGAAGCTCTAAATGTGGGATGCGCCATTCCTATATAAGCACTGCACAGATTAGTTGGTACGAAGGTGCGTCACTGAGGAGGAGATGAACGCAATATTGCATGACTGTCATGCCTCTCCATACATAGGTCATTACGGTAGGTATAGAACCACCCAAAATGTGCTACAATCAGGTTTCTATTGGTCAAAATTGTTTAAGGATGCACACGCCTTTGTTAAAAAGTGTGACAGGTGCCAAAGAACTGGAACGCTCACGAAGAAGCACGAGATGCCCTTGCAAAATATTCTGGCAGTAGAGCTTTTTGATGTTTTGGGGATTGATTTCATGGGACCGTTGCCATACTCTAATGGTCACATGTACATCTTGGTGGCAGTCAACTATGTGTCTAAGTGGGTGGAGGCCATTACTCTTCCTACTAATGACGCAAAGGTAGTGGTAAAATTTGTAAAGAAGCACATCTTCACACGCTTTGGGACTCCAAGGGTGTTGATAAGTGACAGAGGAACTCACTTTTGTAACAAGTTGTTGAATAATGTTCTAGAAAAGTATAGAGTTAAGCACAAGGTTGCCACCGCCTATCACCCCCAAACGAGTGGTCAAGTGGAAGTGTCAAACAGAGAAGTGAAGCAGATTCTGGAGAAACCAGTATGGAAATAGGAAAGACTGGGTCGGAAAGCTGGACGACGCATTATGGGCATACCACACTGCATACAAGACCCCCATAGGTACTTCTCCGTACAAGTTGGTTTATGGGAAGGCGAGCCACTTGCCCGTTGATCTTGAACACAAAACCTATTGGGCAATTAAAAAGCTAAATATGGATATGGACTTAGCCAGAGAGAAGAGGTTGCTACAACTCAACGAGCTTGATGAGTTTCGATTGCGTGCGTACGAAAATGCCAAATTGTATAAAGAAAATACCAAGAGGTGGCATGATAAGCACATCCAACATCGCGAGTTTGAGCCATGTCAAGAAGTTCTCTTGTTTAATTCGAGGTTGAAGCTTTTTCCCGGAAAGCTTAAATTTCGATGGGCGGGTCCTTTTGGAGTGGTTAGTGTGAATCCTCATGGAGTGGTGGAATTGCGTGATACGAGTTCCAGTGCGACATTCTTGGTAAATGGCCAGAGAGTAAAACACTATTGGGGTGTTGATATTGCACGTCATAAGACCTTGCTGAACTTGGCTGATGCGTGAAGAACAAGTTGCGTCGTGCTGCGATGTGAAATCAGGCGCTTCTTGGGAGGCAACCCAAGCATTTTCTTTTGCTTTCGTAGTTTGTTCATTTGTTTCCGTTCGTTTTGTATTTTTGATTTTTTTGATTTTTGTTAGGAGTTCCTTAATTTTTTATTTTTTTGTAGGAATTAATTCTTGTATGTATTTATTAAAAAAAAAGAAAAGCTTCAGGTATGGGAAAAACAGGGTGGATGCGTCGCATCCCCCTCAGTGTGAAACATTGACGGGCCAACTGCTCAAGGCAGTGAAGTCTGCCCATAGCATCCACAACGACATCCATCAAAATCTAAATAAATCACTTGGGACGCGTCGCGTCCAAGAGAGCAAGCAACATGTAAGTGTTATATTTGTATTACACTCCACATGTCCTAAAACCCCCAACTCCCTCTACTACCCGTTTCCTCTCAACCCCAAACACAACGCCTCGCACTGCTGCTACTCGAAAGAAGCGTAGGTACGTTTTTCATCTCCCTCTCTCTCTCTACTCTTATATCTTCTCTCTCTCGTTGGTAGCAGTAGAATCCCCAACCCAAATTCCCCTAGGTTAGGACTTGCCAATTTGAATATTACACATATGACTAAGAGGGGAACTGAAAAAGGTTGAGGCGTGGAGCTGTCATTTTTGTTGGTTGTGATGTTGGCGAGATGATAAACTAGAACTCCCTTCATCTCGTTAATTTTGGGAGGGTAATCGAATTGCCCAATTGATAGAAAAAACTAGGTAAAATTGTTGCACACCACATGTTCGACGAATTGCCTGTGAGGTAAACTTAGGTGCCGGCGAAGTCTCAGTAACCGAGCGACACTAGTATATGCTAGTGAATAAGTGTTGGGTCGTTTGCTTGATTGTGTACAGCCTTGTCGGAATGTTTTGAGCCTGTGGTAGATTGTCCTAATAAACTGAACATCCGGCACATGCTTGACTTCTTGTATTGTAAAGTGTTACTCAATTTGAATTTTGTGCACTCTATGCATATTGATATGTCTTGAGAATAAGTGTGGGTCGAGTGGCCTATTGTATGTAATTGAACATGTTTTGAGCAATGCTTGGATCTATCTCTCATTGTGCATAATTATATCTATAAGTGCATATCTCACTCGTTCGCCACCAGATGAGTGCTTACGGCTGAAAACTACGAACTATGTTGAATAAAGTACTGAATGGAATAAGTGTGCGGATGATTAGCGGTGCACACTTTTGCACAGATACGTCATACGTGAAACTTCACTGTTTTGAGAACTAATGGTTGACCTCTTTTTTATTCAGGTACATAGTTTCACAATGGCGGCAACAAGCAAAACATCCAAGTAACAAGAATGAGATAATGACAAGCAATCGTCCAAAAAGCCTACCAGAAAGGCAACAGGTGCTCCACATCCACAGAACAAAAGAAAGCGGACTGAGAAAGAGAAGGCACTATAGACTAAGCAGTTAATTGATGAATCAGAGCAAGAAGATGAGGAGGCATTAGTAAGGAGGACTGTGAAGAGGGGTACCACAAAGACATCAGCAAATCCGCCAAACAAGGGGATAGATATCAGAGAACCTGTGCCGCACCAGACCAAATCCTCCAAGCAGAGTGACCCGAAAGATAAAGAGAAGCAGAAGGCTACCTCAGAATCTGAGTCCGATTCTGATTCGGACTATGAGCTCACACATGTCGACATGAGTGACGAAGATGAGGGTGAACCAATTGACCGAGCTGCTTGGGAGAAGAATTTTGTTAGTGAAAAGGCATTCCGAGCTTATGAGAAGATCCTGGATTCAAAGAAATATATTCCAGAAAAGCCGATCAACATTGAGGCACTGAATAAAAATTATCTAGATTTCCTTAAATCAATTTGAGAGGTGCAACAATGGGGATCTATCTTGAAGGGCCACGACAAGGCCAACCTTACTATTGTCAGAGAGCTTTACGTTAATTGGTGTAACTCATGGGGCAACGTTGTAAGAGTATGGGGAGTGGATATCAATGTCTCAGCTGAAGCTATGAACGAGTTATTAGGGGTGCCACACACACCAACGGACAAGTATAACTCTATATGCAAAGAGCCTGATTACTGACGTATTTAGTCCGTCCTATACCCTACCAGGAAAGATTCAACTTGGAAGCATGAGAGTGTAGAGTATCATTATCTGGCCAAAGAATTCATGAGCGCTTTAGCACGTATGATTCTAAATTTCATATGCAACCGCCTGATGCCATGCCAATACAAAACTAATGTCCCTTGATACCGAGCGCTAGTGTTGTATGCTTTATTGAAGGGGATCCTACTCAACTTGGGGGCCATCATGCACAACCAGATGCAACGCACTAGGATGAACTACAAGTAGAGGTTTGTTCTTTGCGAATACCCTATCGACTTACTTGACGGATATGGGAGTACTATGGGACAAGGATAATGATGACATCGAGGCTAAAGTTCCAAGACCATATGATGTTACTCATGTACTAGAGCTGAACATGGGAATGGCTTCTAAGTTCACTATTCAACAGTTGTTTGAGCAGATGCAAGCTGATATGCAAGAGAACATGGCTGAGTTGATCGCGATTCGTGCAGATTTGAGTGCCACTAGAGATGAGTTGATTCACACTCGTGCAGATCTAAGCCGAGTTCAGGCTTAACAGGCTACAATGATGAGGGAGGTATCACTACTCCTCCGTGCTTTGGTTCAACGTACATATATAGATATCTCACAGCTGCTTGCATCTAATAGTCCTTGAGTCTCCATCCTCCACGGCTACTGAGACCGTTGTGCCACATGCTACAAAATCAGCTCCACTTGGTGATGATATAACTGTGATCGAGCCCCTTATTCATGAGGATGCTATTGCTAGGCCAGATGGAGCCATGATAGATATCGTGGATGCTTCAAGTACTCACTCAGTTGTTGCTGCTACTTCTGCCTGGCTTCCCAGACCACTGTTGTTGATGCCCTTCCGCAGACCGCGGAGGAGCCCTCCACCTTGACTTGAGGGAGTTCTCCTCACCCTACTATACTTTATTTATGTGCATTGGGGATAACGCACGATTCTAAGTGTGGGGTGAAGGTTATTCATTTTTTGTGTGGATGAATGTACTTAACTATTACAATATTTGTTGCTTTTGATATTGTTGGGGATGTAATATTCACTAAATTAATGGCCTATAATAGTTAGTAAATTCATCTATATGTAGTAACTCTCAGTCTCTTGTTGTGTCTATTTGTAGTAAGTAGCATTATAATATTAAAAAATATCAAAAAATAGAGGACTTTTCCCGACGACGGACTACCTGGACATTTCTCTCGAGGGATTAAGGTCCTCGAAAAAATACAACAAGATTTTCATTTGATTATTGAAATTAGTGTTAGTATTAGAAAATTGACAGAAAAATAAAGAAAAGCAAAACAAAAAAAAATATTTTATTTGCCTTGAGTAGTTAGTAAATTTAATCTATTAGGCAATAATCCCCCTTGGGTTTTCTTTGGCCATCGGTTCTTTTTCAGGGGATGAATGTTTGAACCTCTTAAAGCACTTTAATTGAGAAATGAGCGCTAAATGAAGTAAGGAGGGGATTTGGATGGCTTTTGAGTGGAACCAATGAAAGGAAAAAATATGCACCTATTTTATAAAATAATACACCGTTGGCGGAAAAAGAAAAAAGAAGAAGGAAGAATAGAGATGAATAAATATCTTATTTTTGCTAGTGGAGTGTAAATGACGATAGTGCTTAAAGAAGGAGCTTTGTTGGGAGTGATTTTAGTTGTGAAATTGAAGTTGGGATTGAAGAATTTGCGCTTAAAGTTGATTATGTAATGTGTTAAAGTGCTTAGGAGGGTGAACCGCTATTCCTAAATATATCCTACTCGTCCCTTAGCCCACATTACAACCATGAAAAGTCCTAATTGATTTTAGATCAAGCAAGCTTACATTAGTAGAGATTTACATTAAGGGCAATCATATGGTACCTTTTGTGCGCATGTGAACTTCTTTGAGAGAGTGAGCGAGTTCTTCTATTGTTTAAAGTCCTTAAATTATGTTCAAATTTTATTTGAGTGTGTGGACTATTTTTCTCTATTTGGTGGAGAGGGCACATGTTTCATGATGGATATATGACGTTATTAAGCTCTTCAGTCATAGTGAGTAAGTTGACCGGAAAGTAGTTATTCTAGGGAGTTAGTTTCTGGGGTTGAGATATCCCAAAGTTGCTAGTTGATTATTTTGAACTATTCACTATTGTGCTTGGCATGTTTTTAACAGGGAGAAGAAATTCCGAGAATGCATATGCAAGGGGATAATTGTTGGTATCAACCAAAGTCATGGGTGTTTAAGCTTAATTGAAATGTGTGGCTTGATAGCAATAAGTTTAATTTTGTTCGATCTGTTATGGGTTGATTATACTTTGCTCGAGGACGAACAAAGGTTCAAGTGTGGGGTGGTGATGTTGGGCATATTTCTATATGTTATAATGTTACTTCACTCATGTTTTAACCGCTTTTTGATGCTATTTCATCTTAAAAATATCCAACATAGGTTAATTATTAGTTTTATGACTAATTGAGTAGTGTGTGATCATTTAGGGTATTTGGAGTGCAAATATATGAAGAAAAGATGCTCTAGTTATAGTAGAAGAGGTTGGATGCATAAATCATATTTTTTCGCACCCTTAGCAGTGAAGTCTGACCAAGGCATCCGTCTTAGAATCCGTACATGGGCACAATAGAGATGAACAAATGGTGAATGCGAAGCATCCACCCCTAGCATACAAAGCTGAAGAAGTGGAAGCTGAGTCAAATTAGGAGAAGGAGAACTTTGGCCCACGACTTTTGTACGCAATATATAAGCCAAAAATGCCTCTTTTAAGTCATTTAACACACTGAGAAGCGGAGAAAAACCATTACAAAGCTTGGAAACCACAGAGTTCATCTTGAGTTCTTACTTTTTCCTTCTTTTATTGATTTTTATGTATTCTTGGGAATTACTTGATATTGTTACCATGAACATGCGTGGCTAATAACCCTATTATTATGGGGTCATGGGTGCTATATGAATGTTGACGTTTGAAGATTGAATTGACGAATTTGATTATATCATATTGTGTTATTTATTTAATTCTGTTTTATTCATTTTGCTGAGTAGCTAACAGTGAAATACTATCTACGAATCTAGAGTTGAACTCAAAAGTAGGAATTCTAGATTATATATAGAATTAAATAGAGCAAGTTCTTGAACCCGGGCATCGGGGAACGAATTCGCAATTAGGATAGAAATATACCTAATTGCCCTGCTTGGTTGAAATACAAGAAGTGTAAATGTATTTTTGTTAATCTTAATTCCATACACATATAGACATTAAGTTAACTTGAATAGACGAGTAAGAACTCGACATACTCTTATGAATAATATCAACCATGTCAACAACAATTCAGATAAATCAATTGCTCATTTTAAGCCAAGAACGCAACATAATTGTTAGCTAGCTTGTGACCCTGGAATATCCTCTCCTACATATTCGAAATTATTTAAGTGTTGTGGTTGATTTCTAGTTATTTCATTGCTTGATAGTTTTAGGTAGTAAATTAGTCACTTATATATTTTGTGAGAAATTTCTTGAATCGGTAAGTTGTTTGAGTTTGAATTAGTCAAAAGTTAATCATAAGTATTCGTGGTAACGATACTCTACTCACTACTCTATTACTTGACGACCACATATACTTACGTTAGTGTTTTTGGCCGTAACAGTTTGTCTCCATTTATTCCTCTAAAACCGCATAAAAATAATCAATGATAATTTATAGTAAAACCCTATTTCTTGCTATCCAGTCACTTAATTACCCGAGTCTGCTTTTAAGAAAATAAATATAATGGCTGGTTTAAATTATGATAAAGAACATGAAGTTACACTTCTTATGATTTCAAGTTATTTACTTTTTAATTACCGCATAAATTTTCAAGTATGCAGTATACGTCTTTTTGATGTATTTTGTTGTTAGAGTGACTAATTAATCTGTAGTATACGTCTGGCGGCTTTGAGAAATCCTGAAAAAATATACGTGTTTGCATTAGTTCTTCAAAATAGTATAGGAACAATATATTTCTTTAGAAATAAAAAAGGGCAATCCGATGCACAAAGCATGCCGCTTTCACGCAGGGTCCGAGGAAGGGCCGCACACCAAGGAATGTGATGTAGACAACCTACTCTAATACAAGCATTAATGACTATTTTTATGGCTCGAACCCGTTGCTCCAAGGCTCCGGCCCCTTCAATATATTTCTTTAGGAATCGTGAATTTATTCATGTTTAAAAACTTTCTTTCAATTCCATCTTATCTTGTATTCTAACATTAGAAAGCAATGCATTCCTTGGATTATGAATTATCAAACCACCATGCACAAAAGCTTGTATCATTGAGAGATTTACTAATGGTCATTGTACAAAATTCATCCCCAGGCCGTGCCTTTGCAATAAGCCATGTTTATTTGATGAGAAGATGACTAAAACAGGAGCTGAAACTTTGGCTGAGGAAACAAAAACTTTGGCGGCAGCTTTTGCTTGAAGAAGAGATAATGGATAATTAATTAGAGATTAGAAGAAATTAAGGATGCAGTGTCACACACTTGTCACGACCCGGAATTCCTACCTTCGGAATCATGATGGCTCCTAACATTTCACTTGCTAGGCAAGCCAATGTTAGAGTAATTACTTTTGTCAAATTTTTAAACACTTCGAACAATTTAACCAATTAAACAAAAATAAAACTAAAATAAAGAACAAGTAGCATAATAACCCAATCATCTAGTACAACCCAGATTTGGAGTCACAAGTACATGAGCTTTTAGAGTTTCTACAAATAGGGTTTGAAATAAGTACAACTGTCTCGAGTGAAATGAACAGTAAATAGGGAAAGAGGAAAGGGGACTTAAAGGTCTTCAGACGCCATCAAATCTACCTCGATTCTCCAAATAAGCTAATCTAAGCTGATGCGCCTCACGTACAGCTGAGACCAGTACCAAAATCTGCACAAGAAGTGCAGAGTGTAGTATGAGTACAACCGACCCAATGTACTCTGTAAGTGTCGAGCCTAACCTCAACGAGGTAGTGACGAGGCTATGACATGACACCCACGTAATTAAACCTGTACATACAAAAATATACGTACAACATAACAACAAATAAAGATTTAAACATGTGCTGTTGGGAGGGGACATGCGAAAGAGGTACAAGATATGGTAACTACTACAGGGAATGACAACATGAAACAATCAATAAACCTTGAGCCAATGAAACAGATAAACATAATGAACAAAATCTGCACGGCATCACCCTTCGTGCTTTACCTCTCAACCTCACCATGAAACAGTAATAATGGCACGATGTCACCCTTCGTGCTTTTACTCACAATCTCTCCATAAAATGATAAATACGGCACGGCATCACCCTTCGTGCTTTTACTCTCAATTTCATTGTGAAACAATAAATACAGCACGGTATCACCCTTCATGCTTTAACTCTCTTCTTCACTATGTATTAATCAATAATTGCAACAACAATCGGCACGGCATCACCCTTCGTGCTTTAACGCTCTCCCTTACCATGTAACAATAAACATATAATAATATGGGAGATAGAATAAGCAAGAATAAACCTTACATCAACAACGGTTCCACAATACCAACCTCAACTTCAAAAACATTACCCAACTATCACAAATAGCCCATAAATGCAGAAAGAATGATAAATTCAGTGATAAACTAGTCTAAGCATGAATATCATAATCAAAGAAGGAGTAAATTATAAGAAACAAATTCCACCCGCATGCTTTAACCTAACACCATGCATAAGTACTCATTACCTTACATATACGTTGTACCCAACATTTAAACATGTTGTAAATAGGCAAACAAGTCTTAATCCCTTAAGTCAAGGTTAACCACGACACTTACCTCGCTCCAAAAATCAACTCAAATCTCAACCACGACTTTGCTTTTTGAATAAGCATCCGAGCCAACCAAATCTAGCAAATTATCAACTAAATGATTCAAAATAAGCCTTAGGAACTACCCCCAAGTGAAAAGGGTTCAATTTAGGTCATTATTGAAAAGGTCAACAAAAGTCAACTCCCGATCTCAATTTGAGATCTAAATTCTAATTTTACAAAACCCCTAATTCTACCCAAATCTCCAATTTCTACCATGGAAGAACAAATATTAGGTCTAGAAATTAATGGACGATGTTAGAAATGGAAGAAAATGAGTTAAAGTGTACAAACCTATGAATTGGTGTTGAGTTTTCTCTTCGAAATTTCCTCGAGGCCGATCTCTAATGGAAGGTTTTTGCAAAATGGGAGAAATCCCGTTTTGGGACTGTTTTAAATCACTGGCGACCGCCGTCAGGTGTGCGTCGCATTCACGTGAAACCTGACGCGTTCGCGAAGAGAATTGCCTCACTGGCTTACGCTATCGCGAGAGACTCCATGCGTTCACAAAGGTTTAGCCCGCTTCACCTCTGCGTTCGCGAGATTGGTTCGCGTTCGCGTAGAATAACTTCAAATCACAACCCTTCTCTCTCAAAGCTACGCGTTCACGTAGGTGTTGACGCGTTCGCGAAGGGTAGTCCCCCTACTGCTCCGCGTTTGCATCCTATGCCTCGCGTTCGCGTAGGGTTGTTCCTTCCCCAACCTAGATCACCCTTCGCGATCACGTGAAATTCTTCGCAATCGCGAAGAAGGAAATATCATATGACACCAGCAGTTAAGGGAAACCAGAATTTTCAAAGATCACAAGGTCCGTAGGCTATCCGAAACTCACTCGACACCTCGGGGCTCCAAACCAAATATGTACACAAGTCCAAAAACATTATAAAACTCGCTCATACGATAAAAAGACCAAAATAACACCTAGAACTATGAATCGGACACCAAAATGAATGAAATTTTCAATAAAACTTATGAACTTTTATTTCAACAACCAGACGTCCAAATCACGTCAAATCACTTTCGTTTTGCACCCAATTTTGCAGACAAGTCATAAATATCGTAACGGACCTATACCAAGTTGCGAATCAAAATCCGAACCCGGTATCAACAAACAAACATTGGTCAAATTTATAAAGCCTTTAAACCTTTAAATTTTAATTTTTCGACAAAATACGATAACTCGAGCTAGGGACTTCCGAATTCGATTCCGGGCATACGCCCAAGTCCCAAATAACGATACGAACCCTCCGGGACTGTCAAAATATAGATATGGGTCTATTTTCTCAAATTGTTGACCAAAGTCAACTCA
The DNA here is from genome assembly GCA_000715115.1 of Nicotiana otophora. Classification (NCBI taxonomy): domain Eukaryota; kingdom Viridiplantae; phylum Streptophyta; class Magnoliopsida; order Solanales; family Solanaceae; genus Nicotiana; species Nicotiana otophora. Next base: position 7,819 of record AWOL01S0056033.1, on the reverse strand, counting down.
AATGAGTTTAAGTCACGAATTCATATTTTAGTCAAATTTTCACATAAACGCTTTCCGAAAAAAGGCACAGACTGCGCACGCAACTCGAAAAAGTCTAAAAGAAGATATTTGAGGTTTTAAAATATAGAATTAAGGTCTAAAACTCTAGATGACCTATTGGGTCATCACATTCTCCACCTCTAAAACAAACGTTCGTCGTCAAACGGACATAGAAAAGTATAAGGACTGGTGAAAAGGTGGGGATATCTACTCCGCATGTCCGACTCGGTCTCCCAAGTGGCTGCCTTGACCACCTGACCTCTCCACTGCACTCGAACTGAAGGATAACTCTTAGACCTCAACTGTCGGACATGCCGGGCTAGAATAGCCACTGGCACTTCCTCATAAGTCAAATCCTTGTCCAACTGGACTGGACTGAAATCTATTACATGGGACAGATCACCGTGATACTTCCTGAGCATGGACACATGGAACTCTGGATGGATTGCTGACAAACTAGGTGGCAATGCAAACTTCTGAGCCACCTCACTTACTCTCTCGAGAATCTCAAAGGGTCCGATATACCTAGGGCTTAACTTGCCCTTCTTTCCGAACCTCATCACACCCTTCATGGGTGAATCCCAGAGCAATACTCTCTCTCCGACCATGAATGCAACATCACAAACTCTATGATCGACATAGCTCTTCTGCCTGGAATGGGCTGTGCAAAGTTGATCCTGAATAATCTTTACCTTATCCAAAGCATCCTGTACCAAATATTTACCCAACAACCGAGCCTTCCCCGGCTCGAACCATCAACTAGAGATCGACACCACCTCCCTTATAATGCCTCATAAGGAGCCATCTGAATGCTCGACTGGTAACTGTTATTGTTGGCAAACCCCGCAAGTGGCAAGCACAGATCCCAAGAACCTATGAAATCTATAACACAATCACGAAGCATATCCTCCAATATATGAATATTGCGCTCGGACTATTCGTCTGTCTGGGGATGAAATATTATGCTCAACTCCATCTGCGTACCCAACTCACGATGTACTGCCCTCTAGAAGTGCGAGGTGAAATTCGTACCTCGATAAGAAATGATAGACACAGGCACACCGTTATAGAGGACGATCTCACGAATGTAAATCTCAGCCAACCACTCTGAAGACTAGGTAACTGTCACAGGAATGAAATGCGCTGACTTGGTCAGCTTATTTACAATGACCCATACCGCGTCAAACTTCCTCTGAGTCCGTGGGAGTCCAACAACAAAATCCATAGTCTCCCACTTCCACTTAGGAATCTCTAACTTCTAAACCAAACCACCAGGTCTCTGATGCTCGTACTTAACTTCCTGACAATTTAGACACTAGGCTACATATGCAACTATATCCTTCTTCATCCTTCTCTACTAATAACACTGCCACAAGTCTTGATACATCTTGGTGGGATCCGAGTGAATAGAATACCGGGAACTGTGGGCCTCCTCAAGAATCAACTCACGAAGTTCATCTATATTGCGCACACAAATATGACCCTGCATCCTCAAAAATCTATCATCTCCAATAGTAACCTACTTGGCACCACCGTGCCACACTTGTCCCTTAGAACAAGCAAATGAGGGTCATCATACTGCCTCTCTCTAATGCGCTCATACAAGGAAGACCAAAAAACTGTATAAGCTAGAACACGGATGGGATCTGAAACATCTAACTTCATGAACTGATTGGCCAAAGCCTGAATATCTGATGTAAGTAATCTCTCACCGACTGGAATGTACACAAGGGTGCCCATAATCACTGCCTTTGTACTTAAGGCGACCACCATATTGACCTTTCTGGGATGATACAAAATGGTGGTATCATAATCTTTCAACAACTACAACCACCTCCTCTACCTCAAATTGAGATCCTTTTGTTTGAACAAATACTAGACTCCGATGATAGGTGAATATCTCTCAAGAAACGTCGTAAAGATAGTTTCTCCAAATCTTCAGCACATGAACAATGGCTGACAACACTAAGTCATGAATAGGGTAATTCTTCTCATGAACCTTCAACTGCCGCGACGCATATGCTATCACCCTGCCATCCTGCATCAATACTACACCGAACCCAATACGTGATACATCACAATACACCGTGTAAGATCCTAAACCTGTGGGCAATACCAACACTGGCATCGTAGTTAAAGCAGTCTTGAGATTATTAAAGCTTGACTCACACTTGTTTGACCATCTGAATGGGGCACCCTTCTAGGTCAATCTGGTCAATGGGGCTACTATGGATGAAAACCCCTCCACAAAATGGCGGTAATAACCCGCCAGCCCAGGAAACTCCGGATCTCTATAGCTGAAGTGGATCTAGGCCAGTTCTGAACTGCCTCAATCTTCTTAGGATCCACTTGTATGCCCTCTGCCTATATGATGTACCCTAAGAAGGCCACTGAGTCCAACCAAAACTCACACTTTGAAAACTTGGCATATAACTGGTTATCTCTTAGAGTCTAAAGTACAATCTGAAGATGCTGCTCGTGCTCCTCTCGACTGGGGGAGTTAATCAAGATATCATCAATAAACACAATCACAAAGGAATCCAAATAAGGCTTTAACACCTTTCATCAAATCCATAAATATTGTTGGGGCATTTGTCAGCCCAAATGATATCACTAGGAACTCATAATGTCTATACCGAGTCCGAAAAGCTGTCCTAGGGACATCAGATGCCCTAATCTTCAACTGATGCTAGACAGACCTAAAATCAATCTTCAAAAATACTTTGGCACCCTGAAGCTGATCAAATAAGTCATCAATCATCGACAATGGATACTTGTTTTTGATGGTGACTTTGTTCAACTACCGATAATCTATGCGCATCCTCATCGATCCATCTTTCTTCTTCAAGAACATCACATGCGCACCCCATGGCGAGGCCCTAGGTCTAATGAAGCCCTTATCAAGTAAATCTTGCAACTACTCCTTCATTTCTTTCAACTCTGGCAGGGCCATACGGTATATAGGAATAGAAATAGGCTGGGTGCCCGAAGCCAAATCCATACAGAAGTGAATATCTCTGTCGGTTGGCATCCTCAGCAGATCTGCAGGAAACACCTCTTTAAACTCACGAACAACTGGTTCCGAATCCATGGAAGGAACCTCCGCACTAGAATCGCGACATAAGCCAAATAAGCTAGACACCCCTTATTGACCATGTGTTGGGCCTTCATATAAGAGATAACCCTGCTGGTTGAATGGCCAGGAGTCCCCTTCCACTCTAATCGAGGCAACCCCATCAAGGCTAAGGTCACCGTCTTAGCGTGACAATCTAATATAGTATGATAAAGTGATAGCCAATCCATACCCAAGATGACATCAAAATCAACCATATCGAGAAGTAGGAGATTTATGTTAGTCTCGAGACTCCCAATGGTAATCACACATGAACGATAGACACAATATACAACAATAGAATCACCTACAGGTGTGGACACATATATAGGAGCACTCAAAGAATCACGAGGCACAACCATATATGAAGCAAAATAGGATGATACGTAGGAATAAGTAGATCCTAGATCAAATAAAACTGAAGCATCTCTATGGCAAACTGGAACAATACATGTGATGACAACATCAGATGACTCAGCCTCAGGCCTAGATGGAAAAGCATAAAATCGGGGCGGGGCCCCTCCACTCTGAACTATGTCTCTAGGACGGGCCCTAGATGGCTGGCCTCCACTTCCAACAGCCTAACCTCTACCTCTAATGGCTTGACCTCTACCTCTAGCTGCCTAACCCCTACCTCTAGCTGGCTGAGCGGCCGGTGGGGTAATCGGTGCTGAAACCATGGCACGAGAACCCTGCTGCTGTGAGTTGCCCGGTGCCGAGGGAAAAATCTAGAAATGTGCCTCGGATTACCACAAGTATAACAGGACCTCGGCTGCTGTGACTGCTGACCCTGAAACTGACCCTGTCGACCTGAGTAAGCACTCTAAAAACTCTGGAGTGGAGGTGTACTCATAAGAGCTGGTGGTGCACTGTAGGCTAGCTGGTCGGGATGAGACATATAAGGGTCGTGAACACCTGAAGCATTGTGATATGCCTGGAGTGCTGAGTGAAACGGCCTGGGAGGATGGCCTCTACCAAAAGTACCCGTGCCTGAAGACGAGGCACCACTGAACCCACCAAAATGACGGAGTCTCTTATCAGACCCCTTCCCTCTTTCCTGTGCAAGAACCATCTCGATCCGCATGGCGACATTAGTAGCCATCTGAAAGAAAATCTCACCCCCGGTCGCCTTGGCCATTTGTAGCCTGATAGGGTGAGTGAGTCCATCAATAAACCTCCTCGCCCTCTCTCTCTCTTGGTAGGAAGCAAAAGAAGAGCATGACGGGCTAGATCCACAAAATGGGTCTCGTACTGAGTAACAGTCATACTGCCCTGCTGGAGACACTCAAATTGCCTGCAGTAATCCTCCCTCAGTGTGATAGGGAGGAACTTCTCTAAGAATAGCTGAGAGAACTGGTCCCAAGTAAGAGCAGGCAACCCAGCTGGTCTGGTCGACACATAATCCTTCCACCACCTCTTGGCGGAACCCATCATCTGAAACATAGCAAAATCGAACCCATTGCTCTCAACTATCCCCATGTTCTACAACACCTCATGGTAGCGATTAAGATAATCCTGTGGGTCCTCGGAAGGTGCACCACTTAAGTGAACTTGGAAGAGCTTTGTGAACTTATCCAATCTCAATAAGCCCTCAGAAGACATGGCGGGCCTATCACCGGCCTGTGCCGCAATAATCGACTGAACTACCCTAGCTGGCGGGGCTGCTGGAGTCTGATACTAGGAAGCCATTTGCACCGGAGTCTAAGTAGCGGGAGTTTGTGCTCCTCCCTCAGCTTGAGAGATGACTGGTGCCACAGGAAATATACAGGCCTGGGCTACACTCCCCATAAGGCCCACCAAACGGACTAGAGCGTCCTGAGTTGGTCCAATAGGTACAGTCTGAGCTGGAACCTCCTCATCAAAATCCACCTAAGGCTCCACTGCTAGTGTTGCTGCTCGAGCTCTGGGCTGAGCTCTGCCTCAGCCTTTGGCACGGCCTCGTCCTCGTCCTATGCCCCTAGTAGGAGCTTCTAATGGGGATTCGGCTGCTGTCCAGCTGAAGATGCAATATGTATTCTCGCCATCTACGAGAGAACAAGAATAGAAGAGTTCAATCAGCAATGATTGAATAAAATCGCACGATAGAGAAGAATATAAGTGAAATTTTTCCTAAACTTCATAGCCTCTAGAAGATAATGTCACGACCCAATTTTTTCTCCGTTGGGTATCGTGTTGGCACCTAGTCTTAGGGACAAGGTAAGCCTAACATTTACTGAATAACAACAATAATTAAATAATATCTAACAATTTTTGGAATGGAAATCTCTATAAAATTTACAATTCCCAAAACCGGTAGTATAAGTCATAAGCTCTAAAGAGTTTGCTACAATTTTCTAAATATAACTATTTGAAATAAAGTAAAGAGTGTGTATACAAATCAGAAGGTGACTCCGAAGCATACGAACGCAACAACAGGTTTACCTTGAGTCTCCACAACAACAATCCGTACACCTAGCTAACGATCAACTGACTTTGAAATACTTGGATCTGCACAAACAAATGTGCAGAAATATAGTATGAGTACACCACGACGGTACCTAACAAATATCAAGACTAACCTTAGTGGAGTAGTGACGAGGAACAGTCAAGACACCAATTGGACTAAATAACCTGAACAAGTATAAGTATAGGAACAACATAGTATGATATCTACATAAAGACTACGCGAAGTGTCAAATAATACGGTAATTGCAATAAGGAAGGAAAACAACAACTATCAGTGGAACACCATAATAATAACATAGAAGAATGAACGGAAAAATAGCCTAAATCCTATGATCACATATAAAGAAAGGACAAGTAACAACTCAACAAACGACCGATTTCACACCAGGTTTTAGTCAATAAACTCCACGAGGTACCGAACCTCATACTATTCACAACTCATGAGTCCTAATACATGAACCCTACACTTGGTATCCTGCGCTCTCATTATAATTTATAACCGCACTGACGACTCACGTGCCAAATAGAGTCATTCTCACATAGAAGGCAAGTAAACAAGGGTGTGCATCTATACTCAACAATGTCAAGAAAACTTGTTAATCGATAAGAGTGCTCAACTACGTGTATGCTAGTGTAAGTGTCCTAATATAGTTCATGCCCGCTGGTAAGTATAGGAAAAGAAATGGACAACTCGTAGAATATTTTCTCACAACTTTCCACAAGATAAAGCTCACACATGTTAGTGTACCACTACACAAACATCAACAACAAGAATGCCCCAGGCAATCACAAGTCATTACAAATCAATCTCTGACATAGCCCACCTTGTCTCGCCACGTGTACAATAATAAAGTAAGTGCCCGCCTTGTCTCGCCACACGTGCATAACAATGTTCCTACCTTGTATCGCCACATGCGCAACCCACATATATATATATCCCGCCTTGTCATGCCGCATGTGCAAACATCAATATTAATAATAGCACGACAGAAACCTCGTGCAACCCAATAACACTTGCACGGCAGAAACCTCGTACATCATAATAACAATAACCGCACGACAGAAACCTCGTGTATCACAACAACAAGTATAACAACAATAATGACAATAACATTAGGGTACGACAAATAAGTCAACTCAGAGATTCAAGGACTCAAAGAAATGGAGGAACTATGTCACAAGGAGTAGCCACAATAGAGAATTCTAGTCATAATAAGAACAACTCAACAGGGAAGGAAATAATAGGTAGCAACGGTCCCACAATGTACAGTTCAACAACAAGGGAGCTAACACAAGTCGAATAATTCCAAATAAGGATAAGTCAACTAAGATATAGAATATCTAAATTTCTTTTAAGGTTGGGCAATTACGAAAGAGACACAACAACTTCAATTAAGGATAAGCAGTATAAAAATAATCATAGCCTCAATTAAGGATAAATAATTACAGAAGAGATAATTATAACTTCAAATAAAGATAAACAGTTAGGAAAGGATAACATGGAAATAGAAGAGATAACAATTTCAGTTAAGGCACTGATGAATCAAATAAGCAACAAGAGTGGATCATGAAGCAATTAAATCTAATTAAAGCAGGTAGAGGTGAAACTAGTAATTAAGAGATGTATTAATAACATAACAACTGCATAATTAGTGAATACAAGGACCTAAGAACCCTAAAAAGCCAATTTTTCACAAATAAGTACGAGCACGTATTCGTCACCTCGTGTACACGGACTACAATTAGCATAGAAGACTCAAATCCTAAGGGGTAGTTCCCCCACACGAAATTAGGCAAGATACTTACCTCAAAGAAGACAGGCCAATACTCTAAAATGAACTTCTCGGGTGAAATGACCTCTGGACAGCTCAAGTCTAACCAAAATAACTTCAAATCACAAATAAAACTCATAAGAAACTATTCCGGATCATAAAGCCTCAATATTTATCAAAATCTAAAAATCAACCCAAAAGTCGACCTCCGGGCCCGAATCTCGAAACCCGACAAATTTCACAAAACCCGAACACCAATTCCGGTACGAGTTCAACCATATTAAAATTATCAAATTCCGATACCATTTCGTCCCTCAAATCATGATTTTTCATTTTGAAATTTTTCTTCAAAAAACCTCCATTTTCCTCAACTTAAAATACAAATTACATTATAAAAATAAAGATAAAATCATGGAATATAATAAATTCTAGGTGAAGAACACTTACCCAA
>AWOL01S0056029.1:48559-130979 GCA_000715115.1 Nicotiana otophora | reverse complement strand
TAATAATAATAATAATAATAATAATAATAATAATAATAATAATAATAATAATAATATGGAAAACATGAAATGGAAATAAAGCATTATATCAATCTCTCTCTGGGAACCCCCAAATTGTGACTGCCCTAGTGATAGGGCGATTTTGCGAAGACTGTAGGAAACCGCCATCGCGAGCCTTCCCCTAGCCTTGCCGACCGGCAGCCAGCATGTTCCCATGGCTGATCAGCCTTCTCACAACCCCACAACAACTAACAATCCAAATACAAACATATTCCACCCATTGGATTTCTCAAACCTACTTAAACCTAGTTCATTAAATGAGAACATGCACGTAAAACCTACTTCCAAAACTGTTACTCCTGTTCCTACCAAACCAGTCCAGTTTCTGCATGGAGAACCACTTATTAAGTGGATTGAATCAGATGAAAATCGAATGAGCATAATTGAAGGACTCCAATATGCTGTCAATGGTATGTTTTTTTATGGATGGCCTGAGCTTTATGAATTACTTAGAATTATTCCCTCCGAATGTGGAATAAAAGGTGAATGTAATGTTGGATTTCTAAGGGATAGGCATGTGTTGATTAGACTGACTTTATTTGAGGACTTTTTGAATTTAACTTCGAAGAGTGCATATTACTTGAAGGCCAATGATGGTTACCAATACCAAATGCGACCTCTTATATATGATTCTAAGTTCAAAGCTTCTAAGGAGACTCATTTGGCTTTGGCATAGATCTCCTTCTACCAATATATTTTGTGAAGGAATGGCTTTTCTCCTTAGCTTCAGCAGTTGGGAAACCTATACATTTAGATATGGAAACTATCAACAAGACAAGGAAAAGATGTTCAAGGGTGAAAGTTCAAGTGGATCTTCTTGCAGATTTACCTAAGAATGTGAGGATGGATATTGAGAATGAGACAAGTTAAAAAATTAGAACTGAGTGGGCGAAGATACAATATGATTACATTCCTAAGTATTTCAAGGAATGTAGGCTGCACAGACAAAATAAAGATAAATGTAGGAGGCTACACACTAAACGTATTCCAGTTGTGGAAGAGCAAGGTCAAATGCAAGAGGAGGATCATGCTGAAGGTTTTGACAAAAAGCAGGTGCAATTGAACAACGTTAAGCCACCAATAAGGATGTCAACTAGTGGAAAAGTAGTTGGTTATCCAAATGGTAAATGGACTGAAGTAAAATATAATAGACCAAAGAAGAACAATGCTGGAAAGAATGAAGGGAAGAAGGGAAGTGAGGTTACTGGAAAGGAAACTGTGAATGTGGAGTCTAAGGTTCCAGTTCAAGCTACTAATAAGTATACATTACTAGAGGAAGGTGAAATTGAGAAAGCCATACAGGTGAATAAGGAAGCAGTGTTGCAGGTGTTAAATATTGAGAAAGATGACGCAGACAAGGAGAGAAAGTCAAATCCTATTTATACTGGGACAACTAGTCCAAAGAAGGATAGGATTCAAAGTGCGGCTATAGACAAGACTCCTAATCCTAATGATACAGAGATTGAGGAGGCTAATAAGAAGGAATCGACAATTGAATGGGTGCATAAAATATTTGGTACAACCAAAGAAGACTTGAGAAATCTCAATGTGGATGTTAATCACTCATGCCAAGATATCCCCTCATAAACTTTTGATGAGTCTGCCAAAGTGGATGTAGCTGACAATGAAGTAACATCTGGATATTCTTTGTGGAGTGATGAAGTTGAGAATATGGATAAAAACAATGAAGCAGACATAACAGTAATGAGCGCACAAAGTGGAGGAATGCAGGTCCAAACAGTTGACTTAATTTCTACAGCTACAATAAACCCTAGTTTACTTAAAAATAGGACTGAGGTTTCTGCAGGAGTTAACAATCAGTTGGGTAATCTACCAACCGAGGGTGCTAAAAGATCTCACAAACAAGCTGAGATCACTAGAGGATCAACCATTGGAGATTCAGCCATGAAGAAATCCAATGGAACAGTAAACCCTTGAGGTTCTATTCAGGTTTTTGAGGATGTTAAAGGTGCTCTGGTGGATGTTTCAAGTTGTGGTCAAGTTGATAAGGTTAGTACAAAGGTAGTAGAGGATAAAATGAAGTCTTCTCATTAAACAGTTGAAGGCAAGGTAATGAAAACCAATGGAACTGTAATTCTTGTTGCTCCTGCTACAATAAACCCTAGCTCGGGTGATATTTCTGATCTTCGATTCAAGGCAAGTCAGATAGAATTGGGAGGTATGGATCAGAGTACTGTGGTGTTGAAGGAGGATACAAGGCACGAACATGATCAAATTGACCTTACCATAGGGGCATGTGCTTGTGACACTGGGCAAAGCAACAATGCAATTCAAGTTGATGTTCCTGTAGCTGATGATCCTGGGATTTTAGCTGGGAAATCCTTTAGTGTTACAAGTGGCATATTGGAAAAGGGAATACTCATTAATCACATGGATCAAAAGGAGCTAGGGATTATAGCTAAGAATCATGAATCAAATCCCTTGACACTTCAGGTGGTAGACAATGATAAGGGTGAACAGGAGGAACTAGGTGAGGATATTGAGGAGGAATCAACAACTACTAACTTTCAACAAGCAGCCAGGGAAGGAGACATCTCACCAAGAAGTGTTAATAAGAAGAAATCAGCTAGGAAACATGCAAAGAAGAAAAAGGAGAAGTCTGTACCTGTTAGGGTGCAACCAAAGAGGAGTGGCATTTCTCTTTCCAGATGATACTAATGGATAATGCCTAATATGGAATGTGAGGTATGTGAACACTAAAAAAATCCTTTCAAAGACTAATCAGCGTAAATAGGAAGTACAACTTTTACATGGTAGGATTGATGGAGCCTTGACAAGATATTAATCAACTAGAGGTGTATAAAAGGAGACCGGGAATAGAATCTGCCTACGCTAATCTGAATGGAATGATTTGGGAATTTGAAGATGAAGACATTGATGTAGAAGTGTTGATTGATATGGAATAACAACTGACTCTCAAGTTGTTTCATAAAGTATTGAGTGAGGAATTGATAGTCATACTTGTATATGCTAAGTGTGAAGCCATTGAAAAAATTGAGTTGTGGGATTCAATGTATCTTCTGATTTTAGATATGATGGTTCCAGGGATTATTGGAGGAGATTTTAATGTTATATTATCCGAAGAGAAGAAATATGGAGGCCTTCAGTATATCTTAGTGAAGTTGAGGAGTTTGCACATTGTATTGATACTTGTGCATTATATGATATTGGCTTCAAAGACAACCTATACACATGGTGGAATGATAGGTCTGATGAAGCATGTATATTTAAAAGGTTGGATAGATTTCTGGACAATCAGAAATTCCAAGATTGGTTTCCAGCATTGGAGGTTGAACATCTTATAAAGTATGGTTCAGATCATGCACCATTAGTGTTGTCTTGTAATGCCAATACAGTACAAGTGAAGAAGCCTTTCAAGTTCTTGGATATTTGGGTGAAAAATTATACTTTCCTGGATGTGGTAAAGGAAAACTGGAAGGCAGACATAGTGGGCAATCCTTTTATCTCTTTCCAACAAAAATTGAAGAATGTTAAGAGGCTTTGGCATTGTGGAGTAAGATGACATTTGGGGATATTTTCAAGCAGATTTCAGTATTAGAGGATATCATCAAGGTGAATGAGGTGGAGTTTGAGCTTAATCCTACTGCTCAAAACAAGGCAAAGCTACATAAACTACATGCAAATCTCACTAGATACGTACACCTAGAGGAGGAGTTCTAGAGGCAAAAAGATGGGATGCAATGGTTTAAAGATGGGGATAGGAATACAAAGTTCTTTCATGTTTATGTTAAGGGAAAGAGAAAGAGGCTTCAAGTATCCAGAATTCTTTACAACAATGGGAATTGGCTAGAATCACAAGAGGCGATGGCTAAGGAGGCACTAGAGTTTTTCAAAATAGTTCACGGAGGAGAGTTTACCAACAAACTTTGATAATGTAAACCATGTTCCCAAAATAGTTTCTGAAGAGTAGAATGGTAGGCTATGGGCAGAACCTACTATGGAGGAGGTAAAACATGTTGTATTTGGGCTGAATGGAGATAGTGCTAGTAGCCCTGATGGCTTCACTAGCCAATTTTATCACTCTTGTTGGGATATAATATGTGAAGATATGCTAGACATGGTGTCACGCCCCGAGCCTGGGGACGAGACCGCCACCCGGTGCCTCACCTATCCTTGCGTACCACTTGCGACTAAGAGACTCTGAACATGTAATGTCATACTTTCGCCATGGGCCACATTGCAAGATAATGTGTGAAACAAAATATAAAATAGAATAGAGACTAACGCTGACTAAATGTCAACATAAAGTTGGGCCGGCAAGGCCGTCATAATTACTACAACTGGCAAGCCAACAAAATATACGTACAGGGCCTACAAGCCCACATACTGCACTAGCTGACAGGATATGTCTACAAGCCTCTACTGATGGATGTACTGTGATCGGAACAAGGCCCCGACCTACCCATAACCTATCTACATATATACACAAGAAGTACACAAAACGTCTAGACCTGGCAACTCCGAAGGACGTGGAGCTTACCGATAAAGCTGAATTCGGGCAACACCTACTGAGGAGGTCTACCCGTCTATTTGTCTGAACCTACATGAATGAAATGCAGCGCCCCCAAAAAAAGGACGCCAGTGCAAAATAATGTACCGAGTATGTAAGGCAATATACTGAAAGCTGAAACTGAACTGATAATATAATAACTGAACGCAACTGGGAGTCAAAGAAAATCTGAAGATATGCTCACATGCTGATACCGACTTAACTCTCTCAATATATTAAGTAAAATAGTTATCCGACCTTATAAGGCTCGGTATATATATATATATATATATATATATATATATCTGCTCTACCGTAGTAGCCTCGCTCATAGGCGCTCGGCCATACTAGGCCTTGTATCTCGACCAACTGGGCTCGCTCATAGGCGCTCGGCCACAGTAGGCTCGGTATATAACTTACCATCTTATCAGAGGTTGCCCAATAGGGGCCTGCCCATCGATTATAGCTCGATGGTAATGAAAATACTATAATACTATATATATATAGATTCTTTACTCTCTTGACTGGAATAAGATAATACTACACACATTCGTACATAATCTTTGCATACTTCTCCATTTTTCTAATCGACATAAAGGCATTTTACGAAGATAAAACAAGTATTAATATATAGCACTTCCTTTGTTAATAATTCATGTTTTAAATTGTCAAAACTGTTCAGAACCATATCCTACGTTTAAAAATTACCTAGCTTCCATTTGTGATGGTTCATAAATGCTAATTATATACTTAAATACATGCAGCCTATAAAATGAAATCTCCTTCATTTTCTTAGTTAACTCTTCTTTATAACTGGAGCATAAGATATTTACAGCACTCAATTATATTTCCACAAAACTATTGGAACGATGGAAAGACTTGAAAATCCTTAACTGCTAAGAGTAGAACCACTTCTGGAATAGAATTATATTTACGTATTGTTACTTGAATCATGCCAAAATGAAGGAAGGCTTAGCCTTAACACACCTGGAGTAGTGAAAAATCTGTATGATATTCTTGGACAAGGTTACACAGTATTCCTTTAGAACCGTAAAATTTACGTTGTTAAGCTGCTAATAATTCTCGTTGGATTTTTGGTTGAAGAAAGTCTCGTTGTTAATGTAGTGTTGTAGGAATTTTTATAGGAATTATGTTTCTAACGTGCAAAAGCTCCATCTGATTGTAGTATTGTTAGAATGAAGATACTTGACATTAAAAGTCTTGAAAATAAATCATGTTTTGTGGCAGTGTAGTTAGAAATGAACATATTGGGCAAGAAATATCTTGTAATGAATTTTGTTGGGTTGCCACCTAATGAAGATTTTCTAAGAGTCATAGTCTTAGAATGTGGCTAGCTGCCACATTTTGGGGGGGGGAGGTCTTATCTCTTAATTTATTAATTAATTAGGTAATGTCCTGTTACCTGATAATTAACCAATTACCCGCATAATTAAGAATTATCTCAAATTACTTAGAATACTACTTACTTTTAATAGACTTTATACATCATACTATCATGGTCATATGGTACCTTGTATGGTACTAGTCCTTAAATATCGGGTATTATAGCTCTGACCGTATTTTATTCTAAATCGACAACCTTCAATGAAAATCATTTTTTAAAATTTATGTACCCTTTATCCTTCGTGGCACTTACTTATTTCTTGTTATAAATAGCATAAATATGCTAACCTCAAGATAATATCATCCCTGAGTCTAGGTCCATTAACTAAAGACGAAACTTTAACGTACGAGAAATGCGAGTTGTAACACATGGTCAGGGATTTCTTTTGTGGATCATCACTGCCAAGGTTCATTACACATACTAACTTAGTACTATTGCCGAAAAAGAAGAATGTGGCCACATTTTCTTGATATGAGACATATTAGTTTGAACAATTTCTCAAACAAGGTCATTTATAGAGTGTTTCATGAGAGGTTGGTGGATCTTCTACCTACACTCATCTCTCCCCTAATCAGATAGGGTTTGTGAAAGGAAGGAGTATTATGGAAAATATCTTGCTAACACAAGAGATAGTGACAAATATTAGAAAGAGAGATATACCATCTAATGTGGTGATCAAGTTGGATATGGCTAAGGAATATGATAGGGTGTCTTGGTTGTTTTTGACTGAAGTGTTGAGGCAGATGGGTTTTGGAGAGATTTTCATTGACATGGTATTCAGGTTGGTCTCAAACAATTGGTATTCAGTGTTACTGAATGGGCAGGCAAATGGTTTCTTTAAATCAATAAGAGAAGTGAAGAAAGGAGATCCTTTATATCCTACATTGTTCATATTAGCAACTGAGGTGATAGGGAGAGCTTTAGATGCCTTGTTTGATAATCCAGATTTTATTGTATTTGGGATGCCTAAGTGGAGCCAAAATATCAGTTACCTCTCATATGTTGATGATACTATTATTTTTAGCTCCTCTCATTATCGTGCAATACAGTTGATCATGAGTGTACTTGAAGATTATGAAGTTGCATCTGGCCAAAAGGTGAATAAGGAGAAGTCTTATTTCTATATGCATGAGAAGATACCATATCATGAAGCCAATACAATTCACCTTATCACACAGCTTCAGAGGCATTCCTTTCCCCTCACTTATCTTGGTTGTCTAATCTCTTATAGTAGAAGGCATAAGGCCTTTTACAAAGACATTATACAGAAGGTGCAGGAGAGACTTCATTTTTTGAAAGGTAAACTACTGTCTATAGGTGGAAGAGCAGTCTCGATAGCACATGTTCTAGAAAGTATGCCACTTCACCTCCTATTATCAGTGAACCCTCCATAGTATGTAATTGCTAAGTTGCATGAATATTTGCAAGGTTGTTTTGGAGCAATTTGGGAATGTCAACGCTAGGCATTGGGCTTCATGGGATACTTTATGCTTGACTAAGGATGAGGGTGGTGCTGGATTTAGATCTTTACATGATGTCTTTAAGGAATTATTTACAAAACTATGGTAGAAAATTAGGACCAAGGAGACACTATGGACTACATTCATGAGAAACAAATACTGCTAGAAGATTAATGAAGTGGTGAAGAATGACAACTAGAATGAAGAGCTACTTAGAGATATACTACCAGTGGAAATAGTTGACCACATAGTAGATTGTATTGAACCTCCAAATGCTGATGATTTGAATGATAAACCATGGTGGAAGCTTGAATCTACAGTCCGATTCTCAGTTAAGTCTGCTTGGCATTACAGAAGAAGAAGAAGAAGAAGAAGAAGACAAGAAAACAAGTTGTAAAAGTTTTTTTGGGTCAAGGGCTTACCATTCAATGTGTCCTCTATTATGTGGCGGTTATGGAAGACAAAACTACCACTGGATGATACATATAGAAGGTGGGGATACCTGTTTCCATCAAGGTGTTGGTGTTGTAGAAGCCCTCAAGAGGAAATACTTGCTTATGTATTCTTTAGGTCTCTTGTTGCATAGTTTACCTGGAAATACTTTAGTGCAGCTGCAAGGATTAATATTGAAGGAAAGCTGTTGATTCAAGTGATTAATGAGTGGTGGGGAAAACGAATGAACACTAGCCTCAAATCTATCTACCAAGCCATTCCATCACTAATTGTATGGCACTTGTGGAAGAGGAGGAATGTTGGCAGACATAGGAGAGTGATGTCCATTAATAGATTGATATATGGAGTTTATACATCACTATACATGGTACTGAAGATGAGAAGGCCTGCCTTTCAGGTGACACAGCCAGTTGGCCATAATTACATGATAAACTGCTGGTTCATAAACCTAAGTTGAAGTACACTAGGGTCTTGTGGCAACTATCTCCTACAAGATGGATTAAGTGTAACACTGATAGAGCATATAGAGACAATGGTGGAGCTTCCTATGCTTATTGTATTGGAGTTGGAGTTGGTGACCTACTGTATGTACAAGCAGATGAGATTGAAAATGCAACCAACTATGTTGCAGAAGTCAAAGCCAATTTGGAAGCACTAAGGAACATTGTGCAATCTCAGTTGCCTCCTTGTGTTATTGAAACCGATTCTCTGATGATGAAACAAATTTTGAATTATGTGTGGAAGCCTCCATGGAATATTGTTGTACATGTCGAGGAGATTAAACACCTCATGTCCATGTGTACAATTGCAGTAACTTATGTTCTCAGGGAAGGAAACAAATTGGTTGCCCATTTGGCTAACATAACTTTAGATCAACAGTTTATTGTACAGGTGAATTCATTTATGAAAATGGATATTCAAGGAAAGAAGATTTTGAATAGTAGCAAGTCACATATACCCTATATTAGGGTAGGATTTTCCAAACCAAATTCTAGATGATGATGAATAATGAGGATGGAAGGATTATGTGGAGGAGAATTATAGTAATGAGAAGGGTGTTGAGGTGGGCTGGAGGAAAGGCCAAGGTCATAGGAGAAGGAGTTTACATAACACTTTCTGCTCATATCCTTAGGGAAGAGGACAGAAAGACATTTTCTACTAACATCATTTCTTGTTTTGCAGGTACTATTAGGGCAGCTGGCATTTATGTGGTGGCCAAGCTTATTAGGATGGTATTAACATCCCTGATGTTCATTCACTGTAGGTGTAACCATTATATATACCAACTATAAATCACATCAAACAAGACAAGGAAGAAGCCTCACAAATTGCAACCAAACTAGACCACTAACACTGGGTATCAGTTTGATGTAGATGGGAAGCAATATGCAGTAAGGTGCAATTGCCTTAGCATTGCCAGCTTCCTGGAGGCTATGCAAGCATGTAATATCAAGAGCTTTGAAAGCATCATGCCCAAACTAATGCGTAGGAAGCATTCACTACCCAGAATTGACAAAGCTGGGCATGAGAGTTGGAAGCAAGTTATTGGATGTTTGACGATCATTTAGAGGAAGTGTCAGGCACATGTCAAATGTATCAGACATAAGGATGATACTTTAATTTTGTTTTTATCCATACATTGCAACTGCAATCATGAAACAATGGATCAAAGTCACAAAATCGATAGGGATGCATTGAGCTGGACAGTGAGACTGTGTATAATTGCATTTGGTTTAGCTAAATTCTGGCGTATACCATGTTTGATTGTAAGAATCAGGTGCCTACTGGAATCCAATACTCGTGGGGAGTTGAAGTGTTCAAGTGCATATTCTCTTGTGCAATCTTTCAGCATATGGTGCACATTTTGGACAAATAATGGTTATGCAAGCTGTTGGTTGGATGTTGCTCTACATATGCATCTCTCATTAGTTCTCTATGTAATACCAAAGTTGAACATACCACTAACTTTTTTAATAGGACTGATGTACTCTCATATTTTAATTTTCTTCATTTTGTGAGACTTCCTGAAATTATTTGTATTTTGTATTCTATTTTTATTATTAATAAAGAAAATACCACTAAGTACACAACTTAGTGGTATATTTGCTTTAAGAAAATGGAAATGAAAATAGAGCAATTAACTCATGAATATGAACTCGAAATTCAACTACTAGAGAGCCTAAAATAACAAAGTCTAATAACACGAAACCGAGGATAACTAAACAATCACAAACAGTTACAACATGTCCAATCCATTATGGAACGCAACCCGATCCCACCATAACATTTATCTTTTCATATCATAATCCGTCCATATTCCTTCATTTCATTTTAATACCTCTCAATTTCCGTTGCGGCTTGAAACCTACTCCCCAAACAGTTTCAAGCATCAACATAAATAGTTCAACAACCAAATTTCCAGAAGGTAAATGTACAAGACAATAAAGAATCATAGAATAATCAGAGAATCAATAACAACTTGAATTCTCAAACTTTATCAATTCATTGGTACATAACAACTAAATCGCTCACACAAGTGAAACAACATTATAGAATACAACAAATACTACAAAACAATATAAACAAGTAAAACATGTGACAATTAAGGTATGCAATTAAAGCAAGAAGAAACATGTAGCAAATAAGCATGGAGTGATGAGAGGAATAGACAATTTAAGGCAAAGGAACAATTAGATGACAAGTAACAATTATGCCATAGAAGTCAAGTGAAGGCATGTAACACTTGAGGCATGAAGCAAGATATATCATGAAATAAATGAGAATATGCAAGTAAACATCAAATTCCCGTAGGCTAGATCCCATGACAGCGTATATACACTTGTCACCTCGCATATACAACGTTTCCCACATACTTCACATGACACATAGTTCAGGAATTCCTAATTCTCTCAAGTCAAGGTTAGACGCAACACTTACCTCACTCCGCGATCCAAAGAAATCAAACAACCACGGCCTTGCCTTTTGAAAAAGCCTCCAAACCAAACATATCTAGCAAATTATTGAACAAATTATTCAAAATAAGCTTTAGAAGCTACCCATTAATGAAAAAGGTTCAATTTTGATTTTTTCTAAAAAAGTCAATAAAAGTCAATCTATGGACCACTTGGTCAAAACCCGAGATTCGTACCAAAACCCGATTACCCGTTCACCCCCAAGCCCGGTTATGTGATTTGTTTTTAAATACGACCTCAATTTGAGGTCTAAATCTCA
Organism: Nicotiana otophora; assembly: GCA_000715115.1. Taxonomy (NCBI): domain Eukaryota; kingdom Viridiplantae; phylum Streptophyta; class Magnoliopsida; order Solanales; family Solanaceae; genus Nicotiana; species Nicotiana otophora. Next base: position 119,839 of record AWOL01S0056029.1, on the reverse strand, counting down.
ATTTTATAAAATTTCCAATTTCTACCCAAATCCCTAATTCTACCATAAAAATCCGAAATTTGATGTTGAAACCTCATGAAAAGTAAAGGGGAATTGAAAAGAAATGGGTTAAAGTTACTTACCAACGAATTTGGGGAGAAACAACTCTTGGAAAATCGTCTCTAGAGTTGAGAAATGGTGTAAAACGAGTTAAGTCCCGATTTTCTCCTCTTTTATCCAGCTGCAGATGTCACAATTGTGATGTCTTGATTGCAATTGCGACAACGCAAATGCAAAGCACAGGTCACAAATGCGAACTATGCATCAGAAGCCTAGATGTCACAAATGCGACAAGTGTAACACAAATGCGAGAATCGTACCTTCACAAATGCGAGAATCCTACCTTAAGAAATGCGGCCAAAATCGAAGTTGATCTATTTTTTCCACGCATCGCAAAAGCGACCCTGGTCCGTTCGCAAAGGCGAATTCTTTCCTTGCAAATGCGAAGTTACCCAATACTAGGCCCTACTCTCAAATGCAAAACTTTTTCCCCAAAAGCGAGGCTTGCAATTGCGAGCCAGACCTTGCAAATGCGAGATGTGCAACTGGACATGACGAGCTCGAAACACGCACTTAGATTATGCTCTCTAGTCAAATATAGTATAGTATAATATCATATCAACAAGGATTAGATTTAAACAGTATTCTTGTAGTTTCTAGCTTAATTGCTATTCAAGATGATCAACAATTGAGATTTCTAACTAAAATTTACTAAGAGTCTAAAGCTATTGATTAATGACAGTCGAAACAAAGATAAGCAAGGAAGTTATCAGTGGGAGAAAATAGGGATTGATTGGATAGGTTCAAGATAATTAATTGGGATCTAACTCTAGATAATTCACTTATAATATTTAAGTGAGTCTCTCGAAATCACTCAGTTATTAGGTCAAACGTTCAGCTAAAACTCCTCCTTTGATTAAGTCTTAACCTCTCTAGATGAACAAATTTAAGCACGTGAAGTTATGCAAGAATACGTAGTGTATTGGTCTTTAGGTAAATCTCTTTCGATTATTCTCCTTACTAGGTTTAATAAAAAATTCAACTAGCCTCTTTCGATTACTAAGAACAATTAATGAACTCAACAACCAATATAATGCAAAGATATTATAAGTTATGCCTCTCTCGATTACATGAACACGTGAATATAGATGCAACAGTTAAATCATCCAAAAATGCTTCAATACATAAAACTAGAGTTATAATCGACAAACAATCGTCAATACACCAAATCCATCAAACCCTAAAGGAACTTACTCCATAGACATGGAGCAATTCCTCACCGATAAAATTAAAATATAGAAAAACATAAATTCAATCAAAACTCGTGTCTTAAGTAAGGAAGGAATGATGAAATCGTTGTGCTCGTGTTCTTCCAACTCCTTCTTAGCCTCCTTAGGTCGAATAAGTGTCAAATGTCCAAAAAATAATATTTTTCCATGTATTTATACCAAGTAGGGTCGGACCCAGACGAAATCACCTTCTCCTAGCCGAAATAGGATTTTCACTTTGTCAATATTACAAAGGTGTGCCGCATGGGGCGACGCGCCATGCAGGGCATTAGTGAGGAAATCCAGAGAATTGGTTCTGACAGGCAGCAGGGACATAGGTAGCCGCGCTGCCCCACGTGTCGCCCTACACACCACAAAAGTGGACTTTTCTTAGAGTACGGAATTTTCGTGCGTTTTACGTCCATACATGGTCCTCGACCCCCGAACACGATCCCGACTTAATCCCTTGAGCTGTTACTCAGACTTCAAAGCTCTAAATAACTCGAATAAACTCCATAATATCTACATAGCTCGGAATCACTCATACAATACATAAAACACACAATTAGTGCAAAACTTTATCGATTACAGCTCAAACACGAATAAAGTGCATTGAATTAGAGTGCAATACGCAACTAAAATACGAGATTATAGCCTACCATCAACACCCCACACTTAAACCATTGCTCGTCCTCTAGCAATTAACCTACCCTTCACATAGACATGACTTTTTTTAAACAAATCTCATAACTCATCATACCAAGAATCTTTAAAACAGATTAAGCACAATACTGTAACATCCTAGCATCAAGATTTGACTTAATAGCACCATACATTATTATAACCCGCTCACTTACTCTAACACAGAGGTCAAGCATTACCTTTCCTTCACGAAACATATGCCCTCACACAACAATAAAGAGTAGTTCCACACACAATGAAATTTAAGAATAATTATGAACTCAAGATAGAAAGAATTCACTCACTCTCAGAAACAACATTTATATGCCACAAAAGACGTACCATAGGCTTCCCCATAGTGTACTACTCTACTAATTGAGCTCATTCAGTCAAGGATCAAGTAGGACTTTCATTGGTTGTAATGTAGGCTGCGGGATGGGTAGGATACTTTTGGATATAAGAGTGACTACACCTCCCTACGCACTTTAATACATACAATTCAGTATTCAAAACCCCACACTTATGTCAAACTATAACTCCACCTTCACATCAATATAAATTAACTCCCTACTTCTTTAAGCACAATTACATCAAGATTCACCACTATCAAAGAATATTTTGCACAACAATACACTATTCTATTCTTTACTTTTTCAATTCAAGTGGCTCTTACTTTTTCAAAACATTGCACCTTTCTCCTTATTTCATTAGTTCCACTGAAAAACCAAACCAACCACCCCACACTTCAACTTCTACAAAGTTCAAAACAATTCAAGTGCTCATGAGAGGTACACGGTTCAAATAGATGGTCAATTCAAACAGTGGGTAAGGCTTGTAATGTGGTTTCCAAAGAAACAAGATTATAGGCTCAATAGGGTTAACTAAAATACATATCAATTAGGTGGGTAAAATCATATAATGGCTATACAAAGAAATGCCTTTATCACTTCCAAGACTGAACAAGACTACTATTTCGCTTTGCAAATATAAGGGGCAAGTTCTAGACATCAAATGCAATGCACAAAATAACAGAAAACCTCACACACACCTGGCATATAACTCACTCAGGATTGGATTATCAAGACACTCTAGTCAAAGCAGTTAAGCAAAGTTAAGCTTATATAATTTAAGGTACTTATACAAGAGTAAAAAAACTAATCCTAAGCGTCACACTAAATCACTCACTATTCTCAAGGTATAATAACGTTAAGAGATATTGCCTTCAATTCAATTCACAGCACAACGTTTCCTACTCCTAAAAAATAATAACTAACTATACACGGTTCAAACAAAACCCTTGAAAACGAACAGCGGCACAAAGAAAAACCAAGGGGAAATTATTATACTACCTAACAAAAGAAAATCATTTTGTCTTTTTCTTTCGACTTTAATCCCTCAAGGAACCTGTCGATCGATATAAATCATTGGGAAAAATCAAAAAAATTTAAATTTTCTTTTTCAAATTTTTTCTATCTCTAATTACTACAACTAATAAAGAGAAAACACATATACTAATATACATACATACAAATATACCCCCCACCCCACACATTAAGTTGTGACATGTCCCCATAACACACAATTAAAAAGCATAAGGTAAAGGAAACTTCCCTGAATTTTCTTCTTTTTCGAGAACTTATGAACTCCACCCCTAATTCTAAATTCATTCCTCGTTTTCGCTCCTTGGGATTATTTGTGGAACTCATTAAGCCTAATTCGTCTGAGGATAACTGCAAGACCCGCTCATTTCTTTCTTTCTTGTCCTCATCTTGAGCGATGAATTGATCGTTCATGATGATCCTTAACTTGTTTCTGCATTCTTTCACAGGATCAATCCATATATATTCCTGTAAATCCCCAAAAATAAAATCCACATGATCAAGGTTAGAATAACAAAGTAAAGAAGAAAGGTCAAGTGAATATTCCTCTGGTATGTCCAAGGCCATTTGTTTCTCATTCTCTTATACTAAAGGATGCAAATGTGTAAAAATGGATGGGGGTATGAACTTTTCTTCCATTGCTTCGCACTCAACCAAACCCTTATTTTCGATCATCTCAGTTGAATCAGAGTCCTCTTGAACAGTGGAAAGCTCTCTCTGTGGATGCTCATCCTCTTGAGTAGGCTCATTCTGACAAGGTATCTCCCCCATATATTCACCATCACAACACAATAAAATTTCTAAAAGTATACTTACTAATTGACTCACTCGCGCTGTTAGGTTCTTAATAGCTTCATCATTTTGCATATACCTTTCTTCAACGCTATTAATGAACCTATGCATAAGCGCTTCTAAACTACCATTCTCCTCTTGAGGTGGTTGTCTCACTTTGCTTTTATTCTTGTCATAATAAGGGTATTCATCCAACCAGAGTCAGAATTGTGCCCATATGAATCCTCATACCTGTACGAACTAGAAATAGAGTGAGACTACTCAAAGTATGAACCATAGGAAGATTACATACCTGCTTGACAGTCAACCCATAGATGATTTCCACCGAATTTAAAATATATAGCAGACCGCTGGTAATGTTCAGCTGCTAACTCTTCAACAATTTTCACAGGCTGGTTGAACTCCATCTTCACAACATTTAGAGTTCAAATCTACAGTATCTTCTCCAACTTGTTAGATACTACAAAACAAATCTTGAAAAAAAGTTAACTAATAAAGAAAATAAAATAAAAAAGGAAAAAGAAAAAGAAAAGTAAAAAAAGCTAAAACCGAATTCCTGAATTAGCACCAAAAACTATTTCAAACACTATTGATTGCTGATCCCCGGCAACGGTGCCAAAATTTGACGAGCTCGAAAAACACACTTAAACTATGCTCGCTAGTCAAATATAGTATAGTATAATATTGTATCCACATGGATTGGATTTAAATAGTATTCTTGTAGTTTCTAGCTTGATTTCTATTCAAGATGATCAACTATTGAGATTTCTATGATTTCTAACTAAAATTTACTAAGAGTCTAAAGCTATTGACTAATGACAATCGAAACAAAGATAAGCAGGGAAGTTATCAGTAGGAGAAAATAGGGATTGATAGGATAGGTTAACGATAATTGTTTGGGATCTAACTCTAGATAATTCACTTCTAATGATTAAGTAAGTCTCTCGAATTCACTCAACTATTAGTTCAAACGTTCAGCTAAAACTCCTCTCTCGATTAAGTCTTAACCTCTGTAGATGAACCAATTTAAGAACGTGAAGATATGCAAGAATGTGTAGTAGATTGGTCTTTAGGAAAACCTCTTTCGATTATTCTCCTAACTAGGTTTACTCAATAATTCAACTAGCCTCTTTCGATTACTAAGAAGAATTAATGAACTCAACCAATAATATAATGCAAAGATATTACAAGTTATGCCTCTCTCGATTACATGAACAAGTGAATATAGATGCAACAGTTAACTCATCCAAAAATGCTTCAATACATAAAAATAGAGTTATAATCCACAAACAATCATCAATAGACCAAATCCATCAAACCCTAAAGGAACTTACTCCACAGATATGGAGCAATTCATCACAGATAAAATTAAAATATCGGAAAACATAAATTCTATCCAAACTCGTGTTTTGAGTGAGGAAGGAAGGATGAAATCCTTGTGCCCGTGTTCTTCCAACTCCCCCTTAGCCTCCTTAAGTCGAATATGTGTCAAAAGTCCAAAAAATAATATTTTTCCATGTATTTATACCAAGTAGGGTCGGGCCCAGATGAAATCACTTTCTCCTAGCCGAAATAGGATTTTCACTCTGTAAAACTTGCACAGGCAGGGCATTGGTGGGGAAATTGAGAGAGTTGGTTCTGACAGGAAGCAGAGAGATAGGCAGCCGCGGCGCCCCACGCACCGCCCCATGTGCTGCGACAGTGGACTTTTTTCAGAGTACGGATTTTTGATGCGTTTTGACGTCCTAACTTGGTCCTCGACCCCCGAACACGATCCCGACTTAATCCCTTTAACATCTACATAGCTCATAATCACTCCTACAAGGCATAAAACACACGATTAGTGCAAAATACTATCAATTAAAGATCAAATATGAATAAAGTGCAGCGAATTAGAGTGCAATAAGCGACTAAAATACGAGATTATAGGCTACCATCAAAGCACCAGAAACCAGCATCTGAAACAAACCTGAGCCCCTCGGGCTCCAAACCACACATGCATACAAGTATAATAAAATCATACGAACTCGCTCGTGCAGTCAAATCACCAAAATAACATCTAAAACTACAAAGCAACCCTCATAACGATTGAGATTTCAAAGGAAAATCAGGAACAACTAGAATCACAACTAAGCGTCCGAATCATATCAAACAAATTCTGCATTGCACCAAATTTTTCAGACAAGTTTCAAATAGTATAAAGGACCTATTCCAAGTTCCAACATTAAAATTCGAACCTGATAGTGATGAAGTCAACCTATGGTCGAACGTAGGAAATTTCCAAACTTTCAAAATACAAGATCTCAGCAAAATGAGTCAAATCAACCTAAGGACCTCTTATTTCAATTCTGGGCATACGCCCAAGTCCAAAATCACGATAGGACCTACCAGAATAGTCAAAACACCGATCCGAGGTCGTTTTAACAAAATGTTGACCGTAGTCAACTTAAGTTATTTTTAAATCCAAAAATCATGTTTTTTTAAATTTTTCATATAAAAGCTTTTCAAAAAGCGACACGGATCACGCACGTAAACCAAGAAACATCAAACAAAGCTAACGGAGGTCTCAAAACACTAAAATAAGGTCAAGTTCTCAAAACTACATATCGGGTCGTCCGAGTAGTTACCGTTTCAAAGCAATATCGCAGTATTGAATGTAAGACAGGCTTTGTGGTACCGTTCTGAAGCGATATTGGAGCATTGTAATCTCCACGCAATGGGAGTATTTGACTGGAATTGAAATCTCCACACGATAGAAGTGACATGAATGTAAATCTCCACGTGATGGGAGTGACAAGAAGGTAAATCTCCACGCGATGGGAGTGACGGGAATGTAGATCTCCAGTGAATGACTGAAATGCAAATCTCCACGCGATGGGAGTGACGGGAATGTAGATCTCCAGTGAATGACTGAAATGCAAATCTCCACGCGATGGGAGTCACTTAAATGAAATCTCCACACAATGGGAGTGACAGGATTGTAAATCTCCACGCGATAGTAGTGACTTAAGTGAAATCTCCACACGATGGGAGTGACATGCATGTAAATCTCCACGCGAATGGAGTGATTGAAATGAAAATTTCCACGCAATGGGATTGACTGAAATATAAATTTGAATCTCCACGCGATGGGAGTATTCGATGGTCTATGTACCGTTCCGAGGTTGTTGGAGCATTTAAAATCTAAGATACCCGTATTACAAGGCAGGCGCCTGTAAAATTGACTTTTGAAATAAAATGCCCATTGTTCAGGAGAGAATTGGAAAAAAGCAAGAAGCTATCTTTACTATGTAAGAAATTGATAAAAAGAAAAAGGAGGTTCTACTTGACTCCTTTTTAGTTATTTTTTGTATTTATTTTTGTGGCTTTTATAGAGAATGTTCAATAATTGGAAGAGCAAAGAAAGACTCTGATTTATTGATCGATCATTTTTTGACTTTGGTTGGTACCAACAATTAGTTTTGTGCATAGGAATTGCCACCACATACTTTCCAACAAACCGAGATCAGCTTATGGGTAATTCCTATAGCTTCTAGTGGTACCTCATGTATACCTGAGTATCGACAAAATTCGTTCGTCTTGCTTCAATCAAATGTTTTGAATTTTACCTTTCCTCATGTTTCAAGTGTCTTACCACAAACAAAGACCTAATTTGCACACATTTTTTGAAGTATTTATGTTTTTATGACATGTTTGAGAAGTACACTCACACTCAGAAAGATGTTTAATGCATGCAATTGAGATACCATATGCTTGCCCTTTATGTGAGCATCCATTAATGCGAGAACACTTGTAATAGGATCATGTTGGGCTTGTAATGTAGGCTTGGGGACGGGTAGGATATTTATTTGGGATAGGGAGTGACTAATCCCTCCACGAGCGTTGCACTGTATCCGTGTTTTCAGTGTTCAAACCATGCTTAGACACTTGATCTTGTTCGGCTCGATGCCCCTTTCTTTGCTTTGATTTCTTTTTGAACTTTGTCGGAGGTTTTTCTTCCTTTTTGGAGGTTTTTTTTTTTCTTTTGAGGTTTCTCCTACTTTGTAGGAGTTTTTGCTTATATTATTGGAGTTCCTCCTCTTTGAATTTATGGAGTTTTCTCCTCTCTTTCTTTTTGGTTTTTCTCTGAATTTGCAAAAGTTTTCTCTTTCTTGTTGGATCATCCTTTTAAATTTGCGGAGTTTCTTATTTATTTCCTGAAGTCATATCTTTTTTTGTCTTAGACTTTGCATCTTTGGCTTTTACATTCTTGTCGACTTCACTTTGGTCTTCGTCCGAAGCTACACATTTCAGTACACTCAAGGAGGTCGGGCCAAGAGAGAGGTTGTGCATTTAAGCACAAAGAAGGCTATAGTCTACGATGTGGTTGTCCAAGAAAAAGGCTTAAGGCTCAAAGGAGGAATGTTAGGGATTGATGTCATTTGGTAGATTAGAAAGGCTCAATCGAGTTAAAGACGGCCTACGATCCTTTCCCAAATCAAGCGTTACACAGGACTTTGCCTCAACAGACATTCGGGCCAAGTCTAGATCAACAATGCAATGACAATGAATTTTAATCTAGGCTCACCTAACAATGCATATGAATCGATGAGGTTGGCTTTGTTCTTACCCTAACTGTAAACATCAGATTTTTTCAAGCATCACTAAGGCATAATTTAGAGATACCACGAGAATCTATGGTTTACCTGAACCTAATCCTCTCCATCATACAACTTAAATACATGTTCTTTTTCCTGCACAGTTCTAACTATGTTGGCACCAACCAAGTCAATATTTGATGATCCTTTTTTTTCCTTTTGCTTTCTTCTTTTCTTTTTTTTCTTTTTTCTTTTTGTGATTTTTGATAAATAAGAATAAACTTGAGGAAGAGTTTCTCTTTTTGAATTTTTTTCTTAAATGTTTGAATTTTTTTTACTTGGTAATTTTCGGTGATTTTGTGGCAAATGAAATTGAACTCAAGAAGGATTCCTGTTTGAGTTTTGGCTTTGATTTTTTTTAAAGATTGGAAATCGAATCCGAAAAGGTTCTTGATTTTCCTTTTTGGTTTTTGCTAAATGAGATCGAACCCAAGAGGTTTCTTGATTTATTTTCTTTTTTTCTATATTTTTTGAAAGATATGATCGAACCCAAGAAGGTTTTTTTTTTGAAGGATGGGACTGAATCCAAGAAGGATCCTTGGCCACTTTTCCTGATTTTTGAAAAACTGAACCCGCGAAAGGTTCTTGATTTCATTTTGAATTTTTTTTATCTTTTGAAAGATCGGAAACCGAACCCATGAAAGGTTCTTGATTTCTCCTTTTTGATTTTTTTAAAGATAGAAAATCAAACCCGTGAAAGGCTCTTGATTCCCTTTCCTTTTAATTTTTGATTTTCTGAACCCGAAGGAAGGGTCTTGACTTTCGTTTTTGACTTTCTCTTTTTTTTTGAAAAGATTAGACCGAACCCGAGGGAAGGGTCTTGATCCCATATTTTTATTTTTGAAAAATGAGATTGTACCCGAAGGCTGCCTACGTATTTCGTTGAAATGAGAATCAGGTCAAGCGTTGTTCAGGAAGATTAGAAATAGAAAGAAAATATTTTTAGATTTTCTTTTCATTTCATTTTTTTAATTTTTGGATTCCCTTAAGGGAGACCTAATAAAGAAGAAAAAGAAATATATTTTTGGATTTTTGAGTTTCATCAAAGAGGATTTTAAAGGAAAATATTTTTGTATTTTGACGTCTTAAGGAAAGACTTCTAAGTAAGTAATAGAGAACGATATATATATATATATATATATATGTGTGTGTGTGTGTGTGTGTGTGTGTGTGTGTGTATGTGTTTTGATTTTTGTTTGCCTTTGGAAGTGATCTTTTTGAAAATCTTCGGTATATATATATATATATATATATATATATATTTATGTGTGTGTGTGTGTGTTTTTGTGTATGTGTTTAGATTTTTGTTTACCTTTGGAAGTGATCTTTTGAAAATCTTTGGTCAACTGTGACATAAGTGGTCAGACTTGACCGATTCATCCAGCTATGGACGAGAGAAACCGGACCCATGAAAGGTTGCCTACGTATCTTGACACAAGGTCAAGAATCTAGTACGTGTAATTCGTGAAGATTAGTAATAAAAGAAGATGTTTTGGATATCTTGAATTTCCCCAAGGGAAGAGAAAAATATTATTGGATTTCCCCAAGGAAGATGTTTTGGATATCTCAAAATTATGTACAGACGTCTCTGTACCGATTCGCAAGACTCTACTAAACCTGCTCATGACTCATGTGGCCTACATAACCTAGCCTCTGATACCAACATGTCACGATCCAAAATCTTACATGTCGTGATGGTGCCTATCACAATACTACGCAAGCCGACAATCACTAATAACTACGCATCTTGAATTTAAAACATAATGAAACACGTTTAACAGTGAAGAACCTCATACATAACCGATAGAAATGCCACGACTCAATACAATATCCCCCAAAATTCATGTGTCACTGAGTACATGAGCTACTAAATATCAACATAGTCAAAAATTCTAATACAACTGTTTAGAAAGATAGAACAATGCTGAATAAAAGGAAAAGAAGGACAGTCGAGGTTTGCGGATGCCAAAGCAGCTACCTGAAAAGTCTCCAAGCAGGAAGTACTCTAAGTCTAGCAACTACCGTGCCTAGAAGTACCTGGATCTGCACACGAAGTACAGAGTATAGTATGAGTACAACCGACCCAATGTACTCAATAAGTAACAAGACTAACCTTAGGCTGAAAGTAGTGATGAGCTCAAATAGGTACAGTCCAAATCCAGATTATAACAGTACATATATGATAGGAAAAATGACAGTAATAACTCAGAGAACTCTCATAATCAATTTGTACACAGTACAAAAATGTAGACATGCTTTCAAGTTTAATAGTTTAATCTTAACACGGGTAAAATATGCCAATTATGACTGATATGAGGAATGTTACATCTCTATATCTACATGTAAAATGTGCATGTCACATGTAATGCATTACAATGATAACCTCATGTACTCACACTCTTAGAGTACTCAATCTGACTGTCTCAACTATCACTTATCACACTCAATCACTCAGCACTGTACGGTAACTACGCTCACTGTTGGCATGCCAGACTCTGGAGGGACGGATACTACCCAAGCGCTAATATAAAGCCAATATGGCCTGCTGCGACGTGCATCTTGATCCCATCATAATAATATACATTAAGCCTGTAAGGCCTGCTGCAACGTGCAGCCCGATCCATAATAATAATATATAAAAATCCAAGAATGTATGCTGCAGCATGCAGCCCGATCTACAACCTCACTCACAACACGGCTCTCAGGCCCTAATTCAATCATCAATCACTCCAGTCACTCGGGCTGACCAATCTAATATCAAATAACCCAAACAATGATACATGATGCAATAATAAATAGCAACTAAGACTTAGATATGATATGCAAATGATGAATGTGACTGAGTACACAATTATCATTTAAGCAAATAAATCAACAGCAGAAATGACCCAGTGGGTCCCAACGGAAGAAGCATATAGCCTACACATGATTTCTAACATGGATTGCAGCTCAATTACTATAACACACGGTGACCACATGAATAGCAACAAGGTTTGATAACTATACAGTAACACGGAATCGACCGGGTCATAATTACAATGGTGTACGCCCACACACCCGTCACCTAGCAAGTGTATCACCTCAACACCAACCATGTAACATGTATTTTATGGATTCATGCCATCAGAACCAAGTTTAAAAGTGTTACTTACCTCAAACCGCGCAAATCTCTACTCCAACAAGCCCTTGCCTTGCGAATCGGCTTCCGAACTACTCGAATCTAGCCAAACATAACTTAATACAATTAATACAAGCTATAGGATTCGATTTCATACGACAAGGCTAAGTTCTTTAACCAAAATCAAATAGTCAACCCAAAAGGTCAACCCCGGGACCACATCTCAGAATCCGAAAAGATTAATATAATCCGATTACCCATTCAACAACGAGTCCAACCATATCAAAATTGCTCAATCACGATCTCAACTCAACCTTCAAATCCTCAAATTATAGTCTATGAAGTTTCACAAATTTTCCCCAATGTTTTCCAACCAAAACACTAAATAAATGGTAAATACAATGATAGATCCCTTCAAATATTGCCCACATCTGAGGTCTTTAGCTCAAAATATGAAACATGTGCCCAAACCCTTGATTTTGAAATTTTAACAGTGTGCCCAGTGATTACACATCGCGATCGCGGATAAATCCATGCATTAGGGGATGAAATCCTGTGGATTAGGTGTTAGAATAGCATTAGGTGATATTTGGTATCCATAAATGTTACCATAAATGCTTATCTGGGTATATTGATGAGGGAGAGCTCCTCTTTCTCTCTTCAATTAAAGATCCAACTCAAAGGAAATGCTTCTTTCTCTCTCTCTAAAAATCATGGACCAGACCTATATATAAAAAATGACCTGAAAGTCACGTAGTCATAGCCTCCCCCGTACCCTATGTCCAAGGCTATGCCTAGAGTGCTCTTTCTCGTCGTTTTTGGGAGGCTACTAGTTTTGGCTACATGTGGCCACATAGTATACGCCGTAGCCTATGCGTGGCCACGTAGCTTACATTCTCTTCAGCTGTCCTTGAGTAAAAAGACCATAGCTTCTTATAAAATACCCTTATGAAAAATGGTTTGACACATTGGAAATTAGACAGATAGACCTTTCATTTGAAAGGTCGTTCATCATGTAAATCCTAATATATAGATGGTTATGCTCGCCCGAAATCAAGTCTTGTGCAATGTTATTTGAAACTTTGGTCCATTGCGTAGTTTCCAACTTAGCTTGATTCTAGGTCTCTCCTTAGACCCTAAATCACTTCCAATACACTTTCTACACTTATCATGTTCATGTAATTTGTTTCTAGTCCATAGACTTTCTTTTCTTGCAAAATAGTACTTCTAATCGTCGTTAGCTCACTTTAAAGCCTTAAGACCTTATGAAATCTTACATGTTTTACATAAATATTTCAGGGGAGTTTCCTCTACTTCTTGTCTTTATTTGGAAGAGCCTTAGCTTTGTTTTTCATTCCCAAACTTTTTATCAATCCTAAGTGCATGTTCATAATTTGTATATTTGCTGGAGAATTGAAGGGACCATCAACTATGCTCCACGAGAAGAAAATTTAGAGAACACTGGTGGAAAACAACGTTAACGAAAACACATTGAGGCATGAGGAATAGAAATAAGAAGCAAAACAACAATTAATAAATAATATGGCGGAGAAGGAAAGAGTGGAAATGGAAGAGCTTGAATTGCCTATCGAGGAGTTGAACCGAAAGTTGAAGTCTACATAGCAAGAGTGAACAAAAAACATTGGCATGAAGAAAATATGATAGTACAACGTTGTATTAGCTTTTCTTGACAGTTTAGATACACAAGCTTTTACATCTTATTAATTACGAAATAAGTTTGGAAGATAAGCTTCCCCTTGATATATATAGGCGGCAATGGCTTGATCGGTCATTTTGAGCACTAGCTACTCTTTATGTGTTACGAGACTTGTTATCGTTCTACTTGATGATTTATGACTTGCGTCAGTAGTCAGTGTTGATATCCGAAAAATTTAAGTGTGAATCTTTAAAGAAAATATGATTTTTGGCCTTAAAAATGACTAGAGTTGACCACGATCAACATTTTCTGTAAATGATCTCGGATCGGTATTTTGACGATTCCGGTTGGTTTGTATGATGATTTTGGACTTGTACGTATGTTCGGTTGGCGTCCCGGGTGAGACAAGGTCATTTCGGTGCATTATGTGAAAAGTTAGAAAAATGAGTGTTAAACTTGAATTTCTTGAGTTTCAATGATCGATTCTTAATTTTCGATGTTATTTTAATGATTTGCGTTTCTGAGAATGTTTGTATGATGTTATACACTTGTATGAATGTTGGGATTCGAGCCCGGGGGCTCAAATGAGTTTCGGATATGTTTTGGATAATTTTGGAACAGTTGAAGAAATCAGGTGTCACGACCCAACTCCCTCCAGAGCTGCGACGATGCCTAACACTACTTGCTAGGCAAGCCAACAGTCACACAATAACTACAAATTTGATAAAATATGGTTTAATAACTCAACTGAGGAAATATCATGAAATAACTGAGAAAGCAACAACAAAACTACAACGACCATTTCAATTATCTGGTGTCACCGAGTACATGAGCACTACTGAATATCAAAATAAAAACAAAATCCTCAATACAATTTTCTGGACAATAGAACAGCAATAAGGGAAAATAAAAGAAAGAGAGTCAAGGTCTGCGGATGACATAGCAGCTACCTCGAAGTCTCTCAAATACTGGTACCAACACAGCTCTAGCAATCACCACGTCCAGATGTACCTCGATCTGCATACGAAGTGCAGAGTATAGTATAAGTACAACCGACCCCATGTACTCAGTAATTAACAAAACTAACATTGGGCTAAAAGCAGTGACGAGCTCAGAAGAAGACAGTCATAACCAATTTTAATAACAACACAAATATAATGATGATAGTAACAATAAGTAACTCAAAGGAATTATCATAATCAGCTCATTCACATTACAGGAATTCAGATCAGAAATTTCTTTAACTGCCAAGCATAAGAAATGATACATCTCTATTCCTATATGTCAAATATGCATGTCAAATAAATGATTTCACGGTGGTATCCCCAAGTGCTCCCACAATCAGGATACCCAAGGTGTCTGTCTCAAATGCCCGCTTCATCATACACACACAATCACTCATCATGTATGGGTGCCTGGCATCAATGCCCCTAACCAAAGCACGTGTATATACATCAATGTGCATGCGCTCACTGCTGGCATGCCAGACTCTGGAGGGGTAGATCCTGCCCAAGCACTAATCAAAAGCCAATATGGCCTGCTGTGGCATGCAGCCCAATCCAAATAACAATAAAGCCAATATGGCCTGCTGCGGCATGCAGCCCAATCAAAATAACACTCTCAACACCGCTCTAAGGCCCACCTCAGCCATCAAATTCTCAAATCTCGAGGGCTCACAATCTCATATCACTCTGCCCAACGACACAACATATGGAAAAACAACAACAACGTGCGATGTAACAATGAATGATAAACAAATAATGAGATTTGATATGCCAATGAAGAATCATTACTGAGTTTATAATTACAGTAAAGTCAGATAGCCCAAAATGATAGAGATGGTCTCATTAGGTCTCAGCTAAATAATCACATAGCTTAAACATGATTTCTAACATAAATCACAGCTCAAATAACCAAACAAGTAGGGAGAACTCGGATATAACAAGATATAACAGCAAAATAAGTCCAGTAATAATATAAAAGTCAACTCGGATCATGATTACCCCGGTGCACACCTACACGCCCATCACCCAGTATGTGCGTCACCCTAACACATCACAAATATTATAGTTCCCAGGAATAATTGCCCTCAAATCCAAGTTTAGATATGTTACTTACCTCAAAATGCGCAAATCAATACTCCAAAAAGTCCTTCTCACGCGAATTGGCCTCCGAATGACTTGACTCGAGTCATAAACAACATAATATCATCAAATAATATCGTAGGAAACAACTTCAAACAATAAA
Source organism: Nicotiana otophora (assembly GCA_000715115.1). NCBI lineage: Eukaryota > Viridiplantae > Streptophyta > Magnoliopsida > Solanales > Solanaceae > Nicotiana > Nicotiana otophora. The sequence continues at coordinate 104,021 of AWOL01S0056029.1, read as the reverse complement.
GCTTCAATCTTTATCAAAATCAAAAAGTCAACCCCAAGCTCGCACCCTAGAATCTGGTCAAACTCACAAAATTTCGAACACTCATTCAATTATGAGTTCAACCATACCTATTTCATCCAATTCTAACCTCAAATCGACCTTCATATCCTCAATTTTCACTTTAGGAAAGTGTTTACTAAAATCCCGAAGTTTTTCACCTTAATTCACCAATTAAACACAAAAACTAAAGATGGAATTATGAAATAATAACAAATCTGACTCAAAGACACTTACCTCAATCCAAACCATGAATATTGCCCCCCAGAATCGCCCAAATCCGAGCTCTCCAACTCAAAATGTGATATAATGACCTAACCCTCGAAATGGAGTTTTAAAACATTCTGTCCATGCTAATCCTTTAACGATCGTGGAACAACGTTCGCGATCGCGAAGAACAAATTCCAAATCTTCCAAAATCCACTACACGAACGCAACACCCAGGTCACGAACACGCTGACCAATAGTGTTATGCCTACGCGAACGCGTCCAGCCTTCCGTGAACGCGAAGGCTTAAGACCTGAGGCCCCCAGCCGGCCTTCCTTCTACGCAAATGCGGCCCCCTGATCGCGATCACGATGCACAACCTCCGCAAAGCTTCGCGGATACAATGAACAAAACCCACATGCCTCCAAATAGAACTATGCAATCGCAACTTCCCCTTCGCGATCGCGAAGAAGGAAACCAGACATCTGCTGACAGTAATCCAAAACTTAGAGAAATGGTCCGAAACCCATCCAAAACACACCCGAGCCCACCGAGACCCCATCCAGACACACAAACAAGTCCTAAAATATAATACGAACCTTTTCGAAGCCTGAAATCACATCAAACAACACCAAAACCATGAATCGCACCCTAATTTGAGCCTAATGAAACCAATGAATTTCCAACTTCTAAAACTCATGTCGAACCATATCAAATCAAATCCATATGACTTAAAATTTTGTATGCAAGTCCCAAATGACCCAACGAACCTATTCTAACTACCGAAACAAAAACTCGAATACGATATCAATAAAGTCAACTCTCGGTCAAACCTCTCAACCGTCCAAACCTTCAACTTTCCAACTTTTGCGAAAAAATACCAAATCAACTTACAGACCTCCAAATCAACATCCAGACATATGTCAAAGTCTAAGATCACCATACGAAGCTATCAGAATTGTCAAAATACCATTCCGGAGTCATCTACACAAAAGTCAAACTCCAGTCAACTCTTTCAACTTAAGCTTCCAACCTTGGGACTAAGTGTCCTAAATTCACTTCGAAACTTCCCCGAAACCGATCCAATCACCCCGGCAAGTCACATAACCACAAATGAACATAAAAGAGGCAATAAAAAGGGTAATGAGGTTATAATATACAAAATGACCGGTAGGGTCGTTACATTATCCCCCTCTTAAACAAACGTTCACCCTCAAACAGGTATAGAATCATACCTAGAGTCTCAATTAGGTGTGGATATCTACTCTGCATCATCTGCTCGGTCTACCATATAGCCTCCTCGATTGGCTGACCTCTCTATTTCACCTTCATTGATTCTATATTCTTTGACCTCAACTTTCGAACCTACCATCCCAAAATGGCTGTTGGCTCCACATCATAAGTCAAATCCTGGTCCAGCTGCACTGTGCTAAACTCCAAAACATTTGACCGATCACCATTGTACTTCTGGAGCATAGATATGGGAAACACTGGTGAACACCCGATAGACTGGGTGGCAAGGAAAGTCTGTAGGCTACCTCTCCAACTCTCTCAAGCACCTCGAAAGGACCAATATACCGAGGGCTCAACTTTCCCTTCTTTTCGATTCATATCACCCCCTTCATGGGCGAAACTCTGAGGAATACCTTCTCAACCACCATATATGTAACATCACGAACCTTCCTATCAGCATAACTCTTATGTCTGGACTATGCCATACGGAGCCACTCCTGGATCAACTTTACCTTCTCTAAGGCATCACGGACCACATCAGTGCCCAAACAAACTAGCCTCCCCTAGCTCAAACCAACCAACGAGAGAACGACATCTCCTCCCATACAAGGCCTCATAAGGAGCTATATGGATACTCGACAAGTAGCTGTTATTATGGGCGAACTCTGGTTATTGAAAGAATTGATCCCATGAACCCCTGAAATCCATAACACATGCACGTAGCATGTCCTCCAAAGATCTGAATAGTGCTCTCGGACTATCCTTCCGTCTGAGGATGGAATGTTGTACTCAACTCTACTCGTGTGCTCAGCTCTCACTGCATCGCTCTCCAAAACTGCGATGTTATTTGCGTGCCTTGGTCAGAAATGATAGAAATAGGCACGCCATGTAGGCGGATAATCTCCCGGATGTAAATTTGAGCCAGCCGCTCTGAAGAATAGGAAGTCATCACCGGAATAAAGTGTGAAAACTTAGTCAACCGGCCCACAATAACCCAGACTATATCATATTTCTTCAAGGTCCGTGTAAGCCTACCACACAATCATAGTGATACGCTCCCACATCAACTATGGTATCTCCAATCTCTACATCAACCCTCCCGGTTTCAGATGCTCATACTTTACCTATTGACAATTCAAATACCGAGAGACATAAGCAACAATATCTTTCTTCTTTCTCCACCACCAATAGTGTTGTTTCAAGTCACGATACATCTTTATGACACCTTGGTGAATGGAATAGCGTGAGATGTGAGCCTCATCAAGGATCAAATCTCTTAACCCATTAATATTTGGAACACAAATCAGTCCTTGAAGCCGCATAACACCATCGTCACTAATCACAACCTTCTTAAAACCACCCCGTTGCACTATGTCCTTCAACACCAACAAGTGAGGATCATCAAACTGGCGAGCCTTGATACGCTTCAACAAGGATGACTGAGCCATAACGCAAGAAAGAACCCGGCTAGGCTCCGAAACATCCAATCTCATAAACTGATTGGCCAAAGACTGAACATCCATGGCTAGTGGTCTTTCTGCTACCGATACATATGCCAAACTACCCATACTCTCAGCTTTCCTACTCAATACATCAGCCACCATATTGGCCTTCCCGGATGATATAATATGGTGATATCATAGTCTTTTAGTGACTCTAACCATCTCTGTTGCCGCAAACTAAGGTCCTTCTACATAAACAGGTGTTGGAGACTCCGATGGTTGGTATAGACCTCACATGGAAAGCCGTACAGATAGTGCCTCCAAATCTTCAGTGCATGAACAATGGCTGCCAACTCTAAGACATGCATAGGGTAATTCTTCTCATGAACCTTCCACTACCAGGACGCATAAGCAATCACCCTACTATCATGCATCAACATCGCACCATTCCCAATACACGATGCATCACAATACACAGTGTAAGATCCCGAAGATGTAGGCAACACCAACACTGGGGATGTAGTCAATGCAGTCATGAGCTTCTAAAATCTCACCTCACACTCGTCGGACCATCTGAAAGGAGTGCCTTTCTGGGTAAATCTAGTCAAAAGTGCAACAATGGACGAGAAACCCTCCATAAAATGGCGATAATATCCGGCCAAACCAAGGAAACTCCAAATCTCAGTAGCAGAAGACTATCACACCCTAACCTCAGGGAGCGCGACCTACGCTCAACCGAGATACCCTGGTTAAGAAAGCCTTCTTGATCCCTTCTACCCAACCTTGCCTATTAACAATATAAGAACCAGTACAAGTGATAGACATGAGAAGCATCAAGTGTTCCACGATCTTTTTCATTACTAATGGATATCCATTTATGATTTTCAAAATATTACAAGTTTATAGATATGATGAAAAATGTGTTTGCGCAATTACCAACACTTACTAGTTTAATTCCTAACATCAAACACCACCCACAACCTATCTACGAAGCTTATAAGTACAACAGAAAAATAGTATGGAAGTGCCGGCGACAAAGCCCCAGCTATACCTCAAAACATAAAGTACAATGTCAAATGACATGAAGCCCGGAACATAGTAGGACTCACCAAAATCTGCTGAATACAGAGTAACTACTAACGAGGATCAAAATCGCCCGCTGACGAATCACCCGCATCCATTAAAGATGCATAGCCTCTGGCAAAAGGGATGTTAGTACATATGGAATAGTACTAGTATGTAAAGCTAAATGTCCCCTTTTGAGGTATAGCCGGGGACTTGTTGCCGGTACCTTCTTTACACTCTTTGTATCTTTAGAGGCTCCGTAGATGCTATGTGAGTTGTATATGGGTGTTAGAAAGGTCAAACGGATTATGTTGTATTTGAATTTTTGTTCCACTAAATCACAAAATGTATGTATTTTGGAACTTAATAGGGAAGTAGCAAAATGAAATGGTTTAGTAATGTCTATATATATGGTCCTTCTACTGTTTATCTAATAAAAACATACCTACTCTTATCATAAGCGAGTTGGGTAGAAAGTGTCCTAGGATGTCAGAGCCTAAGGTTGGGGCGTGAAAAACTTGGTATCAGAGCCTAAGGTTTAAAGTGTCCTAGGATGTCTCGGGGCCATGTCTAGTAGAGTCCTTCTTATTGGTGTGTTGTAGACAACATCTATAAGTTGGAGGCTACTTGGACATTTAGGAACAATATACTTCTTTTATATTCTGGATCGTACGATGAAACTGATTGTGAAACTGTTCCTCTTCTAACTCGTGCATTCCTTTAACTTTCAGTACATGGCACCTAAAAAGAAAGCAAGAACTAGCCAACGGGCCAATGTCTTCTTAGGATTGGAAATTGACCCTTTACATGGTGAAGCGGGTGAATACTCGAGGGGCGAGGATAATCCCCCGACTACTACACTACCTGATTCTACTAAACATGTTCAGGCCACACCAGTCCCTACACCTACTAAGGGTGCGGCGGTTTCTCCACCTGATATTCCGGTTCCACCTCCAGCCACAGCTTCCAGTTCTGGTATTTCTGATGAGGATCTTAGGGGAGCTATTCAAATGCTGACTCAGATAGTGGCTTCTCAGGCCCAAAGGTCGAATGTTGCACCCACATCTTCTAACCAACCAGGGGATTCCACTAGTTCTAGGGTGAATAGGTTTCTGCATTTAGATCCTCCAGTATTCACGAGTGCTAATCCCGAGGAGGACCCATAGGACTTCATTGATGAGATGAATAAAACTCTCCAGGTTATGCGCGCTAGTGAGACGAGGGAGTGGAGTTGGCCGCCTACCGCCAGAAATGGGTGGCATATTCTTGGTTTGAGCTGTGGGAGGACTCTCGCGAGGAGGGGAGCCCTCCAGCGAGGTGGAGTGAGTTTGCTGATGCATTTATTGACCATTTCTTACCTACCGAGACTAGGGCAGCCCGTACCGTGGAGTTTGAGAATCTTAAGCAAGGGAGTAAGAGTGTGTGGGAGTATCACATGGAGTTTGCGCGCCTGTCGAAATATGCCATTCACATGATGCCCACCATGGAGGCCAGAGTGTCGATTTGTGCAGGGCCTTAGCCCTTTGGTTATTAATGAGGCTGCCATATCTGCCTTAAATTCTGATATGAACTATGGTAAAATGGTGGCGTTTGCTCAAGCTATAGAGGCCTAAAAGTTAAAGAACATGATGGAGCTAGAGGGTAGCGGTAGGGCCCGATCCGCGGGCAACCCTGGGGATTCATTTAGTGGTGGAAGATTAGGATTTAGGGGAGGGTCATTAGGGCCATCCCAGACTTATGCTTAGTCTTCAGCTTGTGCACCGCCAGCGGGGCACAGTCAGCAGCAGGGGAGTCACTTCAGGCCCAATCAGGGCAGTATGGGGTCCTACTATCAGGGCTGATCAAGAGGGAGATTACAGCACTAGCGGAGGACCCCATGCCCCAAGTGTGGGAGGATGCATATGGGGATTTGCTACCAGGACATGCCGGTATGTTACGGGTGAGGAATGAAGGGTCATATTCAGAGGGAGTGTCGTTCAACCCGCCAAGGTGCGAATAGGGGCATGGCACAGCCATCCAGTTTTGCAGCTACTACATCTTCAACACCCCCTCCATCTCGAGGCTCTCTAGCACCAGCAGGGCATGGTGCAGCTAGAGGTGGTGCACAGAGTTCAGGAGGACCCAGCTGTTTCTACGCTATGAGTGGTCACCATAGTGCAAAAGCTTCTTCAGATGTTGTCACAAGTATATTAACTATCCAATCTCATGATGTATATGCTTTTATTGATCCCGGTTCCACCTTGTCCTATGTTACCCCGTATGTTGCTATGGAATTTGGGATAGAATCGGAACAGCTTCATGAGCCGTTCTCTGCATCTACTCTGGTTGGCGAGTCTATTGTGGCTGCAAGGGTGAATAGGGGTTATGTTGTCACAGTATGTGGTCGGGACACCGTGACCGATCTCATTGAATTGGGGATGGTCAATTTTGATGTAATTATGGGGATGGATTGGCTTTATTCAGGTTTTGCTAAGCTCGACTGCCGAACTAGAATTGTGAGGTTTGCATTTCCAAGTGAGCCAATTGTTGAGTGGAAGGGGGATAATGTGGTGCCGAAGGGTAGGTTTATCTCTTACCTTAAGGCCACGAAAATGATTAACAAGGGGTGTATCTATCATTTGGTCTGGGTCATAGACACCAATGCTGAGGCGCCTACACTCGAGTCTGTGCCAATTGTGAATGAATTTCCAGAGGTCTTTCCTGCGGAGCTCTCTGGGATTCCTCCAGACAAGGAGATTAATTTTGGGATTAATATGATGCCAGGCACGCATCCTATATCTATTCCTCCCTACAGGATGGCACCATCAGAATTGAAGGACCTAAAGGAGCAATTGAAGAATTTGTTGGAGTAGGGTTCCATCCGACCAAGTGTGTCACCATGGGGCGCACTGGTTTTCTTTGTAAGGAAGAAAGATGGATCACTGAGGATGTGTATTGACTACCGGCAGATCAACAAAGTCACCATCAAAAATAAGTACCTGTTACCAAGAATAGATGATTTGTTTGATCAGTTACAGGGTGCTAGATACTTCTCCAAAATTGATTTACGATCTGGGTATCACCAATTCAAGATTAGGGAGCAGGATATTTTGAAAACAGCTTTCAGAACCCGGTATGGGCACTTTGAATTTTCGGTAATATCTTTTGGGCTAAAAAATGCCCCGGCAGCTTTCATAGACCTTATGAATCGGGTTTTCAAGCCTTTCCTCGACTCCTTTGTGATAGTGTTCATTGACGATATTCTTGTGTATTCACGAGGTCGGGAGGACAATGGCGCTCATCTCAGGGCAGTGTTGCAGACTCTTCATCAGCACCAATTGTACGCACAATTTTCAAAGTGTGAATTTTAACCGAATCTATCACATTCTCGGGACATGTTGTCTCCAGAGAAGGAATTAAAGTGGATCCTCAAAAGATTTCAGCAGTGAAGAATTGGCCTAGACCTGCAACGCCAAACGAGATTCGTAGTTTCTTAGGTTTAGCATGGTATTACCAGAAGTTTGTGGAGGGGTTCTCTACTCTTGCCTCTTTATTGACTAGATTGACTCAAAAAGCGATTAAGTTCCAATGGTCCGATGCTTGTGAAAGGAGCTTCCAGGAATTGAAATCGATATTGACTACGGTGCCAGTGTTGACCCTGCCAGAGGGTACAGACGGGTTTGTGGTATATTGTGATGCTTTAAGAATCAGTCTTGGGTGTGTGTTAATGCAACACGGCAAGGTTATAGCTTATGCTTCTAGGCAACTCAAGAATCATGAAAAGAACTATCCAACTCAAGACTTAGAACTTGCGGCGGTGGTTTTTGCATTGAAGTTTTGGCGTCATTATTTGTTTGGGGTCCATATGGATGTATTCACGGACCACAAAAGTCTCCAATATATTTTCAAGTAAAAGGATCTGAATCTAAGGCAGAGAAGATGGCTTGAGTTACTCAGGGATTACGACATCGATATTCTGTACAACCCAGGGAAAGCCAATGTTGTGGCGGATGCTCTTAGCCGGAAATCTATGGGTAGATTGGCCCACTTGGAGGCATGTCAAAGGTCGTTGGCTAGGGAGGTTCACCAGCTAGCTAGTTTGGGAGTCTTCCTCACGGGCTCTAGTGAAGGAAGGGTAATTGTGCAAACTAGAGCTAAATCATCGCTTGTTGTGGAAGTCAAAGAGAAGAAATACAATGATCCATTGTTGGTACAGCTGAAGGAGGGAATTCATAAACATAAAACGATGGCTTTTACTCTTGGCATGGATGATGGTATACTAAGGTACCAAGGGCGGCTATGTGTTCCAAACGTAGATGGTCTCCGGGAAAGAATCATGACTGAGGCTCACGCTTCTAGGTATTCCGTGCATCCAGGCTCTACAAAGATGTATCATGACCTCAAGGAAACCTATTGGTGGAATGACATGAAAAGGAATGTGGCGGATTTTGTGGCAAGGTGTCCGAATCGTCAGCAAGTGAAGGCCGAACATCAACGGCCTGGTGAGTTGGCACAGAACATAGAAATTCTAATGTGAAAGTGGGAAATGATTAATATGGATATTATGGTAGGATTACCGCTCACTCTGCGCAAGTTTGACTCAATTTGGGTGATCGTGGACCGACTCACAAAATCATCACATTTCTTGCCAATTAAATCTACCGACACAGCGGAACAGTGTGCTTAGTTGTATATCAAGGAAATAGTCAGGCTGTATGGCACTCCAGTTTGTATCTTCTCCGATCGCGAGCTCAGTTCACGGCCAAAATTTGGAAGAAATTTCAGCAAGGTTTGGGTACTCGGGTAAATCTTAGTACAACCTTCCATCCACAGACCGACGGGCAAGCAGAGCGGACTATTCAGACTCTTGAGGACATGTTGCGTGCTTGTGTTCTTGATTTCAAGGGTAGCTGAGATGATCATTTGCCACTCATAGAGTTTGCTTATAACAACAGCTTTCACGCGAGTATTCAGATGGCACCATTTGAGGTATTGTATGATAGGAGATGTAGATCTCCCATTGGGTGGTCCTGATTGGGGAAGCTGAGTTGATAGGGCCAGACCTCATGCATCAGGCTATGGTGAAAGTTAATTAAGGAGCGGTTGAAGACTGCCCAGAGTCGTCAAAAATCCTATGCGGATGTCCGTCGCAGAGACTTAGAGTTCAAAGAAGATGATTGGGTATTCTTGAAAATTTCCCCCATGAAGGGTATTATGCGGCTTGGGAAAAGGGGAAAATTGAGTCTGAGGTATGTCGGGCCGTACAAAATCATTCAAAGAATTGTCCAGGTGGCGTACAAGCTTGAGCTACCACCCGAAATGTCATTAGTCCACCCGGTATTCCATGTGTCTATGTTGAAGAAGGTAGTTGGGGATCTGTCAGCCATTGTGCCGGTTGAGACCATTAAAGTTAATGAAGAATTGTCATATGAAGAAATTCCAGTTGCCAATCTTGATAGAGAAGTACGAAAGTTGAGGAATAAAGAAATTGCCTCCATTACTGTGCTATGGCAAAACCAGCAGGTTGAAAAGGCCACGTGGGAGGCCGAGGAAGAAATGAAGAAGAAGTATTCTTACTTGTTTGAATAGCTGTGTAATACTTTCTTTTTATGAACTTGTCGCCTATGAATTTTGTATCACTTGTTCAGTTAATGTAAAGGTGTTCCTTTTGATTATATGTTGCTTATAAAGCCACGGTTGGTATTGTTATGAGTTTTGTTACATCGTTGGGTTGTGCATATGTTTGTAAGATGTGTTTTTGGGGCTCTCTGGCATGTGGATAGGCCTAGTTACAAAGGAAACTCTGGCAAAAGTTTTGGAAATTTCGGGAGTTAGTCAACCTTAGGGCTGCTGGTGTGTGGTATGATAACCGAGCTGCATAAGTTGCTAATAGTGGATCTTGATCCTCATTTGAGGATGAATGATCTTAAGTGGGGGAGGATGTAAGGCCCCGTAAAAGTTTTCCTAAAAACCTGTATTCCGTGATGCCGAAGTAGGGCATTTCTACTGGTTATTCTGCGACTGCAGAACCACTCTGAAAATCGCAAAATGGTCGCAGAGTGGATCAAATTTTTGGGTCATTTTGATGTCAATTTTACGGCCATTATGCGGCCGCATAACCACTTCGCGGGCCGCACTCTTGTCGCATATCCCTCTTTGGGATGTTTCGAAAGGAGGTTCTACGGTGCACTATGGGACCGCAGAACCATTCTACGATGCATTATGTGACCACAAAATAGGTTAGCAGGCCGCATAGTAACCGCAGACCAGGCCAGACACGCCTAGTTTTGGAGGCCAAATTATGCGGCCGATATGCGGATCGCATATCAATTATGCGATCACAGAACCTGTTCTGGAGCTTCATTTTTGGGGTTTTTAAACCCGACCCTATTTCGTTAAAACACCTACCTTAGGCCATTTTAAACCTATTTTCTGGTATTTTTAGAGTGAGAGAGAGGGTCCTAGAGGGAGGAAGTGACCGTCACCAAATTTCTCTTCAATTCTTGCTTAAAACCTTGAAGATTATCAAGAGAGGCACCTAGGTCTTCTTCCTAAGAGGTAAATTCTATCATCCCAAACTCTTAATTTCAAAATGTAACTAGAATGGGCCATTAGTAAGGTAGTTTGTGGGGATGTGGGCACTAACATTGCATGCATGTGTTCCTAAGGTATGTGGGGAGGTTGTGAGTTAAATATAGCAAAGAATAGGGTGTGGGTTGTTGAAGTATTTCATGAAAGGATAATGGAACCTTAATGCACACATAGTGTTTGATAGAATGCTCAATTGAGCTAGAATTATGACCGTTTTCCTAATTTTGGGTTCAATTTTTCTATATTTCTAAAATAGATTGAAGTTGCTAATATTCCGAAACATCTTAGAGTTGTAAGAGGCTCAATTGAGGTATGTTGACTAAACCCCTTCTTCTTAGAATCGAATCCCACGGTATTCATGTAATTGGAGTAAGTCCTTGATCATTATTGCATTGGCTATTCCTAATGTGGTTGTGTTGGAGGATGTATGTTCAATACTTATTCTAAATGCTTCATCATGTCATCTTGTCATTTGAGGATGTGTTCAAAATGTGGGATGTGTGTTAGAAATGTTAATACTTCATGTCAAGATCAAAATAAAGATTGTTATGCCAAGTTGTGTGAAAAGCCTCAATGTGCCTTGAATTCTTAATTGCTCACATGTGAAATCAAGAGTCTTGAATGATAACCGTGTTGTTATTGATGATAATAATAATAATGTTGGATTGTGGGAAAAGAACTTGAATTATGAAATAGGCCAAGTGCTAAGAACGACTTTATAATTAAAGCCACTTGTGCCAATGTGCTAAAAAGATGGGAAAGAAATATGAATTAAGATGATCGATTGAAATGGTTGATGTCTCGAATGAGATGGCTTAGCTGATCGGGCCGAGATCAGACTCCATGTAATAACACGGTGGTATTGTGAGTGAAATTGTGAACATGGTGGATGTCTCAAATGATATGCCTTAGCCGATCGGGCCGAGATCAGACTCCGTGTAATAACATAGTGGTATTGTGAATGAAATAGTGAATATGGTTGATGTCTCAAATGAGATGGCTTAGACGATCGGGCCGAGATCGGACTCCGTGTAAGAACACGGTGGTATTGTGGATTGTGGCAATTTCGCACTAAAAACCATCCAACCTAATAATGCGGAAGTTGACTTAAAAAGCTATGTGATCTTTAACTTGATGTTCTAATATTATTTGAAGCTCTTATTCAATTCTTGATTGTTCCTCTTGTATTATTATTCATTCTATTGAGATGGTGTTTAGCTATACATACTAGTGTTATTCGATGGTACTAACGTCCCTTTTGCTGGTGGCGCTGCATCTTTAAATGGATGCAAGTGGTTACATAGCAGACAGTGTTGATCACAGATAAGTGCTGTATCCTTTTCTCAGCGGACTCGGTGAGCCTCATTTCATTCCGGGATCATGTAATATATCTTTTGCTTATATTGTTGTACTTTTGAGGTATAGTTGGGGCCTTGTTGCCGGCACCTTATTTACACTCTTTTGTATCTTTAGAGGCTCCGTAGACGCTATATGGTTTGTATATGGGTGCTAGAAGGTCAAATGGATTATGTTGTATTTGGATTTTTGTTCCACTAAATCATAAAATGTATGTATTTTGGAACTTAACAGGGAAGTAGAAAAATAAAATGGGTTAGTAATGTCTATATATATGGTCCTTCTACTGTTTAGCTAATAAAAGCATACCTTCTCTTATCATAAGCGAGTTGGGTAGAAAGTATTTAACAGGCTTGCTTGATCGGGTTCACTCGGTTGAGTGCCGATCGCGCTCCCCGAGTTTGGGGCGTGATAGATTCTTAGTGTAAGAGTTTTATTTATACATGATTGTACTAATAAGGTTTGTGGGAGGATTATTGAGATCAAATAAGTAAAGATTGGGTTGTGGAGTGAAGGAAATCTTGTAGAAGAACCTTGTAGCCAAATTTGCACACCTAGTATTTGATAAAATGCTCAAATGAGGTGAAACCATGAATAGTTTCCTAATTTGTGTTCAATTTTGTTATGTCTCAAAATAGATTGTGATTGCTAGAATTTTCGAAATGTTGTAGTAATTTAAGGAAAGCTCAAATCAAGGTATGTTGGCTAAACTACTCTTTTAGAACTGAATTCTATGATGTTCCCATAAGTTTCAAGTATGGTTATTCCCAATAAACTAGATTGTCCCGAATAAGCGAAGTGTCGAGAATTATGTATTCAAAACGTGTTGCGAATGTTTCGATCACTTTATTTTATCTTTTGGGAATGTGTTCAAAAATTATATCGGTATTAAAATGCTATGTCTTTGAGCTGTGTTTCAAATAAAGGTTATGATGCCAAATTTTGTGAGAAAACACAATATGCTTAAGACTTTTAATTGCTCATATGTGTACCTAAAGTCTTGATTGAAAATGTCTTATTATTTTGTTGATAATATATAAAGATGGTTGGAAGTAAAATAAGTAAATTGGGGATATAAAGTGTGGCCAACGTGCCAAGAGTGAAAGTTATACTTGTGGCCAATGGTACCAATGAAGTGAGATGATGTGATAAAGAATATGAAATGAGCCTCGACTCAAATGTTTTAAAAATGATTTCGAAAATAGAATTGACTAAAAGCTTTTGTACTCAATTCATGCCCATAAGTGGCTGCTTTAACTAATGCTTTTCTTTATAAATATATCCAGTGTGATTTGAGTTCTTACATACTCATGTGTTGAAATTATACATTGTCATTTCTGAGGAAGAGCATTGCGAGAATAAATGGTGTATTGATTGTTTATGATTTTGATGTGTGTTTCTATTGCTGATTGATATGCCCCATTCTTTGGGAAGAAACCATTTGTGTTTAAAGTTCCCATTACAAATGGATTTGAAGTATATGATTTCTGAAATATTCTATATGTTGATATTTAATGGTGATCTTTGAAATTGAAAGAGGTGAAAGTGTGGAATATGAAATATGGCCATCGTACCGTGAATAAAGAATCGTGTGAATGGCCAAATGAGCCAAGGAAATATTGTTGTTGTGAGTGACTGGAAATACTAATGAGGATTTATACAAAGTGAAAGAGGTTGAGGTGAGTACAACTGTATTTATGTTACCTTTGTGTGCAAATCAAATTAAAAATATTTTTGGGAGCATCATTATCAAAATCGAGGAAGGGTGGGTAATAAAGCCAACACCTGAAACTACACGTGCCGGTGTAGGGGTGGATTGTGATTATTCCCCTTATTTGGGATGAAATTGAAATATTGGTGAAATTGTGATATTATTCCCTTTAATTGGGATAAAAGTGGTAATAATTGTGGATTGGCAATGCCAACCCACAAGGCATATGTGGGAAGGCGGCCTAGCTAATCGAGTGGAGAGCGGACGCCATGTTGCGGACATGGTGGTACTACTCTTGGTAACAACTTTCTTTCGCATCACATGTCAAACCACATTGTTTGTGGGGGGAAGGCCTAGCCTATCGGGTGTGATCGAACTCCGTGCTAACAAAGACGGTGGTAAATCGGTGCTAATGATCTCCCAACCAAAATTGTATAAGAAGTTCGTATTTTGAACATTATTATGTTTTAAGTTGGACATTTGGATATTGTTTATTGTGGCTTGTTGTTTCTATGGTTTTTCCTTTCTTATATTGACAATCTATTTTTGAAAGAGGACAGTTAGCTATACATACTAGTGTTATTCGACGGTACTAACATCCCTTTTACCGGGGGCACTGCATCTTTAATGGATGCAGGTGATTCTACAGTAGGCGGCATTGATCAGTGATAGCAGTACACTCTCTTCAGCTGACTTGATGAGCCCCACTTCATTTCGGGGTCATGTATCTTTCGTTTCTCATATACTGTGTTTTGAGGTATAGCCAAGGCCTTGTTGCCGGCCTCTCCATATTACTCTTTTGTTGTACTTAGAGGCTCCGTAGACAGGTTATGGTGGTATTTGATGTTTGGGATTGAACTACAAATGTTGGTATTTGAAAAACATATTTTTCATTATATCTATAAACTTGTAATATTTTGGAAATTATGAATGTTACTGCTAATGGGAATAAAATGGAAGTTGTTAATGAAACCTTTTCAGTGTTTGATTAATGTATTACATCTCCTCTTATTTCATGAATGAGTTTGGGTAGAAGGAATATCTGACAGGATTGCTCGGCCGGGTTCACTCGGTTGAGCGTCGGTCGCGAACCTCAATTTCGGGGCGTGACACAATGAGCATTTTCCTGCGGTTGATATGATGTTTGCACAAAGAGTATTTTCGTATGGTTTGAAATAAGATTGGAATGTTGGTTGTTTCTGTGTGAAAAGAAAGGAAGTTAGTTTCTTGTTATGATTACTCGTTCGTTAGCCATATACATGCACTCTACCTTGGTTCCCATCTATGTCTTCTGTTTTGTATGTTACTTTCACGCTTGTGTTCTTTTACCTATGTTTTTCCTATTTGGTCTGTTACTATCTTATCTATGTTCCTACCATGTCTGTTACCGTTACATCCAGACTTTTACTTGAGTTACTATAGCTACATGCCTTTACTTGTTACTAGACTTTACATGTTACATGCCCTTAATTGTTACGTGATTTACTTATTAGATGTTTTAACATGTTACATGCCTTCAATTACCACATGTCTTCACTTACTACATGCATTTACTTGTTACATGCCTCTACTTGTTACATGATTTCACTTATTAAATGCCTCAATTCGATACATGTTTTTACTTGCCAAGCATCTTTACTCGTTTCATGTCCTACTCTTCCTTGCTTATTCAGATTGGGTTACTTTTAGATTGGTTATGTGTTTAATCTTTATGGAAGCCTTCTCATTATATATGGGACACTAGTTCTTGGATACTGGGTTGTCCATCTTAATTTATTTGAGTTTGTATTTCCTAGTTTAATACTGCGTGTTTGTTTTCTTAGTGTTACGTTGTAAACTTCCCGTGCCTGGTTGTTGTTATTATAGATTCATATTGTCACGCCCCAACCTCGGGAAGTGCGACCGGTACTCAACCGAGTGAACCCAGCTGAGCAAGACTAATAGATACTTTCTACCCAAATAACCCATGATCAAGAAAAAACATGATCTCATTAATTATACAGTAGGAGTCTCATTCATACAATCCTAAATCATTTCATTAGCCATTGCGCTTTTAAGTCCCAAAATACACATTTCTTATATTTCAAGTGGAACAAGTGATCAAACGCAACATGACTTGTTTAACATTCCCAACACCCATATACAACCCACATAGTGTCCACGGAGTCTCTAAAGATAGAAAAGAGAGTAAAGATGGTGCCGGCAACAAGGTCCTGGCGATACCTCAAAAATAAAAGGTACAATACATGACCCCAGAATGAAATGGGGCTCACCAAGTCTGCTGAGAAGAGGATGCAACACTATCTGTGATCTGCACTATCGCTATGTAACCACCTGGATCCATTTAAAGATGCAGCGCCCCCGGCAAGAGGGACGTTAGTACCGTCGAATAGCACTAGTATGTATAGCTAAACACCAACTCAATAGAACGAATAATAATAATACAAGAGAAATAATCAAGAATCAAATAATATTAAAACAACAAGTTAAGGATCATATACGTTTTCCAACTCAATTTCCATATTATTAGATTGGGTGATCTTTAGTATCGATATTCCATAATTCACAATACCTTCGTATTCTACCACGGAGTCCGATCTCTTTTGAGACATTATCTCAACTTCATTATAACTTTCCAGCACAGTACCACCATGTATGTGATATGGTGTCCGATCACGGCCCGATCGGCTAGGCCATCTCATTTGAGACATTACCACAATTTCATCCACAATACCACCATGTTCTTACACAGAGTCTGATCTCGGCCCGATCGGCTAGGCCATCTCATTTGAGACATTACCACAATTTCATCCACAATACCACCATGTTCTTACACAGAGTCTGATCTCGGCCCGATCGGCTAGGCCATCTCATTTGAGACATTACCACAATTTCATCCACAATACCACCATGTTCTTACACAGAGTCTGATCTCGGCCCGATCGGCTAGGCCATCTCATTTGAGACATTACCACAATTTCATCCACAATACCACCATGTTCTTACACAGAGTCTGATCTCGGCCCGATCGGCTAGGCCGTCTCATTTCAGACATTACCACAATTTTATTAGTCAATCATTTCACATCGTACTTCTTAACAATTACAAAGCAATTCTTGGCACTTGGCCGTTGTCCATAGTTCCAGAGCCCTGTTTCCACATTCAATATCATTATCAACAACAATAAGGCTTCCCATTAAAGACATTAAATTCACATGTGAGCAATTTAGGAATCTTAGGCACATAGAGGCTTTTCATACCATTTGGCACAATAACCTTTATTTCGATCTTGACAGGAAGTCTTAATATTTCTAACACATATTCCACATTTTTGAACACATCCTCAATTACAAGATAACATGATAAAGAATTTAGAATAAATATTGGACTTACACATCTTTCAACACAATTACGTTATAAATCGCCAATTATATAATGATCAAGGGCTTACTCCAATTACATCCTCACCGTGGGGTTTGATTCTAAGAAGAAGGGGGTTTAGACAACATACCTTAATTGAGCTCCTTAAAACTCTAAGATGTTCCGGAATATTAGCCACTTCAATCTATTTTAGCAATATAACAAAATTGAACCAAAATTAGGAAGATGAACATGGTTTTAGCTCATTTGAGTATATTATCAAACACTAGGTGTGTATCAATGTTTTAAGCACCTCTTTGTGAAAGATTCCATCTTTCTCCAGCCCATTCTCTATCATTTTTAGCTCACAAACATCCCACATACCTTAGGAATACATGCATGCAAAGTAAGCACTCCCATCCCCATGAATTACCTCACCAATGGCCCATTCTAGTTACATTTTAAAATTAAGAGTTTGGGTGATAAAATCTTACCTCTTAGGAAGAAGACCAAGGTGCCTCTCTTGATAATCTTCAAGATTTTAAGTTAGAATTGAAAAACAATGTGATGAAGATCACTTCTCACACGAGGACCCTCTCTCTTATTCCAAAATTATCAGAAACTATGATCAAAATGGCCCATGGGGTATGTTTTAATGAAATAGGGTTGGGTTCAAAAACCCCAAAAATGAAGCTCCGGAACAAGGTCTGTGATCGCATAATCGATATGCGGACTGCATATCGGTTGCATAATTGCCGACCAAAATGACAAACAAACGGTCTGTGTCTGCGGTCACTATGCGACCCGCCGTAGAATAGTTATGCGGTCGCATAATGCACCGCAGAATAGTTATGCGGTCGCATAGTCGACCGCATAATTGCTTCCAGACTAACCCTCACCTGCCTCACTCTGCGGCCATTATGCGGTCCGCATAGGGATTCTACAGTCCCATAATGGACCGCAGATACGCATGTTTTGGCCAAAAATTTGTTTCCTTTACTTTCCAGTGCATTGTTCAACCCAAAAGTCTGAACCCACGTAAAACCAATTCGTCACCATGAAATATTTTTTTTTTCTTTTGCAAAATTTTACGGGGCCTTACATTCTCCTCCACTTAGGATCATTCGTCCTCGCATGAGGGTAAAAATCTGTTATTAGCATCTTATGCAACTCAGTTTTCATACCACACACCAGCAACCCCAAATTTGACTAACTCCCTAAATTTCAAAAAACTTTCGCCAGAGTTTCCTTTGTAACTAGGCCTATCCACCTATCAGAGAGCCCTAGAAACACATCCTAACAGCATATACATAATCCAACAATGTAACATAACTCATAACAACACCAACCGTGGCCTCATGTAAACAACATATAACAAGAGGAACACATTTACATTAACTGAATAAATGATACAAAGTTCATAGATGACAAGTTCGTAAAAGGATTACACACCTTTTCATCTCCTCCTCGGCCTCCCACGTGGCCTCTTCAACCTGTTGGTTTCGCCAAAACACTTTCACGGAGGCAATTTCTTTATTCTTCAACTTGCGGACATGTGTATCAAGAATGGCAACTAGAAACTCTTCATATAACAATTCTTCATTAACCTCAATGGTCTCAACCGGAACAATTAGTACCGGATCTCCAACTACTTTCTTCAACATAGACACATGAAACATCGGGTGTACTAATGACATATCAGGTGGTTGCTCAAGCTTTTACGCCACCTTACCGATCATCTGAATGATTTTGTACGTCCCTACATACGTCAGACTCAATTTCCCCTTTTTCCCAAACCGCATAATACCCTTCATGGGGAAACCTTCAAGAATACCCTCATCTTCTTTGAACTCTAAGTCTCTGTGATGAACATCCGAATAGGATTTTTGATAGCTCTGAGCAGTTTTCAACCGCTCCTTTATGATCTTAACTTTTTCCATAGCCTGATGTACAAGGTCTGGCCCTATCAACTCTGCTTCCCCAATCTCGAACCACCCAATGGGAGATCTACATATCCTACCATATAAGGCCTCAAATGGTATCATCTGGATACTTGCATGAAAGCTGTTGTTATAAGCAAACTCTATGAGTGGCAAATGATCATCCCAGCAACCCTTGAAATCAAGAACACAAGCACGCAACATGTCCTCAAGCATCTGAATAGTCCGCTCTGCTTGCCCATTGGTCTGTGGATGGAAAGTTGTACTAAGATTCACCTGAGTACCCAAACCTTGCTAAAATTTCCTCCAAATATTGGCCGTGAACTGAGCCCCTCGATCGAAAATGATAGAAACTAGAGTGCCATGTAGCCTGACCATTTCCTTGATATAGAACTCAGCATATTGTTCCACTGTGTAGGTAGATTTAACTGCCAAGAAGTGTGCTGATTTCATGAGTCCTTCCACAATCACCCAAATTGAGTCAAACTTGCATGGGGTTCATAGTAATCCTACCACAAATTCCATATTAATCAACTCCCACTTCCACATTGGAATTTCTATGTTTTGTGCCAACCCACCAGGCCATTGATGTTCAACTTCACTTGTTGACAGTTTGGACACCTTGCCACATAGTCCGCCACATTGCTTTTCATGTCATTCCACCAATAGACTTCTTTGAGGTCGTGATACATCTTCGTAGAACCTGGATGCACGGAATACCTAGAAGCGTGAGCTTCGATCATGATTCTTTCCCGGAGACCATCTACATTTGGAACACATAGTCGCCCTTGGTACCTTAGGGTACCATCATCCATGCTAAGAGAAAAATGTGTAGTCTTATGTTTTTGAATCCCCTCCTTCAATTACACCAAAAATGGATCGGTGTATTGCTTCTCTTTGACTTCCACAACAAGCGATGATTCGGCCCTATTTTGCACAATTATCCCTCCTTCATTAGAGTCCGTAAGACGAACTCCCAAATTAGCAAATCGATAGACTTCCTTGGACAATGTCCTTTGATATACCTCCAAGTGTGCTAAACTACCCATAGATTTCCGGCTAAGAGCATCCGCCACAACATTGGCTTTCCCCGGGTAATATAGAATATCAATGTCGTAATCCTTGAGTAACTCAAGCCATCTTCTCTGCCTCAGATTCAGTTCCTTTTGTTTGAAAATATATTGAAGACTCTTGTGGTCTGTGAAAACATCCACATGGAACCCATACAAATAGTGACGCCAAATTTTCAATGCAAAAACCATCGCCGCAAGTTCTAAGTCATGTGTTGGATAATTCTTTTCATAATTCTTGAGTTGCCTAGAAGCATATGCTAAATCTTTTCCTTGTTGCATTAACACACACCCAAGATCAATTCCTAAAGCATCACAATATATCACAAATTCATCTGTACTCTCTGGCAAGGTCAACACCGGCGTTGTAGTCAACCTCGATTTCAACCCGGGAAGCTCCTTTCACAAGCATCAGACCATTGAAACTTAATTTCTTTCGGAGTCAATTTAGTCAACAGAGAGGCAAGAGTAGATAACCCCTCCACAAACTTCATGTAATACCCTGCTAAGCCCAAGAAACTATGAATCTCGGTGGACGTTGTACGTCTAGGCCAATTCTTTACTGCTGAAAGCTTTTGAGGATCAACCTTGATTCCTTCTCTATAGACAACGTGACCCAAGAATGTGACAAATTCGAGCCAAAATTCATAATTTGGAAATTTTGCATATAATTAGTGCTGATGAAGAGTCTGCAACACTGCCCTGAGATGATCGGCATGGTCCTCCCGACCTCATGAATACACAAGAATATCGTCAACAAACACTATCATAAAGGAGTCGAGGAAAGGCTTGAAAACCCGATTCATAAGATCCATGAAAGTTGTCGGGGCATTTGTTAGCCCAAACGACATCACAAGAAATTCAAAATGCCCAAACCGGGTCCAAATTCAACTGCCCAAAGACTTTTGATTTCCCTATTAGACACTTCAACTTGCCCTCTCGTCTGTGGGTGGTAAGGTGTGGCTACCTTATGGCGAACTCCATACATTTTCAATAGACGTGCGAATGCTCTATTGCAAAAATAGGTTCCACCATCACTGATTATAGCTCTCGGGGTGCCAAAACATGTGAAGATATTTTTCTTTAGGAAGCCCGTCACCCCTTTTGCATCATTGGTTGGGAGAGCCACCGCTTCGACCCATTTGGAGACATAGTCAACTGCTACCAATATGTATTTGTTACCATATGAACTGACGAAAGTCCCCATAAAGTCAATCCCCCACACCTCAAAAACCTCCACCTCTTGAATTATGGTCATCGGCATCTCGTGACGTCGAGATATGTTGTCTGTCCTTTGGCACTCATCGCAACTTTTACCCAAGCATGGGCATCCTTGAATAGAGTTGGCCAATACAACCCCGATTCCACACTTTTGCTGCTGTCCGAATTCCTTCAAAGTGTCCACCATATAGTGAAGCATGGCAAGCCTGCAAAGCAGAAGGTTGATCTTTCTCGGGGATACACATCCGGATCATGTCATCTATACATATTCTAAAAAGTAGAGGTTCATCCCAATAATAAGATCGACAATCGCGAAAGAACTTTTTCTTTTGAATTGAAGAGAGTTCATAAGGTACAATACCGCTTGATAAATAGTTAGCAATATCGGCATACCATGGCATCTCCTCCATTGTCACAGCGAGTAACTATTCATCCGGGAATGTCTCTGTTATATCTTCAACCTTCATCTTCTTTTCTGCTCCTTCCAACCTTGAGAGGTGGTCTGCCACTTGATTGTCCGTCCCTTTTCTATTATGGATTTCTAGATCAAATTCTTGTAGCAAAAGAACCCAGCGGATTAAGCGTGGCTTTGACTCCTTCTTTGCTATCAAGTACCTAATTGTTTCATGGTCAGTATAAACAATAACTTTTGAACCAATTAAGTACGACCTAAATTTATCGAAGGCAAACACTACAGCCAACATTTCTTTTTCCGTCACGGTGTAATTGAGTTGTGCACCGCTGAGCATCCTACTTGCGTAGTAAATTGGGTGCATCATCTTGTCTTTTTGCTGCCCCAAGACTGCTCCTATAGCATAATCACTGGTGTCGCACATTAACTCGAATGGTTGCTCCCAGTTAGGTGCAACAATGATGGGTGCAGTTACCAGTCTCATCTTCAGCTCCTCAAATGCCAACCTGCAATCATTAGAAAACACAAAGGACTGATCCTTTTCAAGAAGTTTACATAAAGGGTTAGCAATCTTGGAAAACTCTTCTTTGAATCGCCTGTAGAACCCAACGTGACCAAGGAAACTTCTCACTTCCTTGACCGAAGTGGGCAGTGGAAATTTCTCAATCATATCAACCTTAGCATGGTCGACCTCAATTCCCTTACTAGACACTCGATGCCCCAAAACTATTCCTTTTTTTACCATAAAATGGTATTTTTCCCAATTCAACACCAAATTTGTCTCCACACATCTTTTGAGCACTCTTCTTAAATTGTGAAGACAATCTTCGAATGAATCCCCAACCACGAAGAAATCATCCATAAACACCTCCATAATTGCTTCAACCATATCAGTGAAAATGGCTAACATGTACCGTTGGAATGTAGCCGGTGCATTGCAAAGTCCAAAAGGCATTTTCCGAAAGGCAAAGATGCCATACGAACAAGTGAACGATGTTTTATCTTTGTCTTTAGGGGATATTGAGATCTGGTTGTACCCCGAATATCCATCCAAGAAACAGCACTGAGACCGCCCAGCTAACCTGCCTAACATTTTGTCAATGAAAGGCAAGGGGAAATGGTCCTTCTGGGTGGATGTGTTCAATTTCCGATAGTCCATGCAAATCCGCCACCCCATGACTGTACGAGTCGAGATCAACTCGTTATTCTCATTTTGTACGACCGTCATTCCTCCCTTTTTCGGCACACACTGAACAGGGCTGACCCAGTTGCTATCGGAGATGGGGAAGATGATACCCGCATCCTGCCACTTGATCACTTCCTTCTTTACTACCTCTTTCATATTCGGGATCAGCCGTCGTTGATGCTCTCTGGAAGGTTTGTGCCCCTCTTCCAAGAGAATCTTATGCATACAAAAGGCTGGGCTGATACCCTTTATGTCTTCCATGGTCCAACCAATGGTAGTCTTACATTCTTATAACACCTGCAAGAGTTGCTATGCCTGCACAGCTAGCAAACCAGATGATATAATAACAGGAAAAGTAGAATTAGCCCTAAGAAAACGTACCTGAGGTGAGCTGGAAGCGGTTTCAGGTCCAACTGTGGTGGCTCCTCTATTGATGGTTTTGTAGGTGGTGTTGCTCTTTCTTCTAAGCCTAGGGGCTGGAACTAAAGTTCCCTTTTCCAGAACCCTTGACCCTCGAGAGCCATGACCCACTCCGCCAGCTCTTCACCATCCATCTCTTCCAAATTCATCAAACCTACTTCTAGCGGATCCCTGACATTAAGGGTCTCATCCTCCTCTTGCAGTATCACATCCACGGCCTCCACTAGCGAGCAATCTGCAAATTCGCTGGGTCTCCTCACGGATTGTTGAACGTTGAATATTATTTCTTCATTGTTCAACCTCATTTTTAACTCTCCAGTCGCACAATCAATCAATGCTCTCCCAGTGGCTAAGAACGGCCTTCCCAGAATGATGGGTATCGCTTCATCCACTTGACAGTCAAGAATAACGAAGTCTACAGGGAATACAAACTTCCCCACTTGAACAAGCACATCATCAAGAATTCCTGACGGTCTTTTGACTGTGCGATCAGCCAGTTATAACAACATTGAGGTCGGTCTAGCTCTGCCAATGCCCAGTTTTGTATAGATTGCCAAGGGCATCAAGTTTATACTGGCTCCCAAGTCACACAATGCTTTAGCAAAAGCGTAACTCCCAATGGTGCATGGGATAGTGAAACTACCTGGATCAGACACTTTTTGAGCCATAGGTCTTGTCATTATCGTGCTACAGGTCTGCGTCAGAGTTACAGTGGACAGGTCCTGGAAGTCAAATTTTTGCGACATCAGATCCTTCATTATTTTTGCATAACCTGGCATTTCCCTCAAAGCATCCATCAGTGGAATATTCAATTGAATTTGTCAAAGCATTTCCATNTTTAGCAAAAGCATAACTCCCAATAGTGCATGGGATAGTGAAGCTACCTGGATCAGACACCTTTTGGGCCATAGGTCTTGTCACTACCGCACTGCAGGTCTGTGTCAGAGTTACAGTGGACAGGTCCTGGAAGTCAAATTTTTGCGACATTAGGTCCTTCATCATTTTTGCATACCCTGGCATTTCCCTCAAAGCATCCATCAGTGGAATATTCAATTGAATCTGTAAAAGCATTTCCATGAATTTCCTGTATTGATCATCTTTCTTTTGCTTTGCCAATCTCTGAGGGAATGGTGCAGGAATCAACCCCTGCCCACTGCTTGGTGTATTTTCTTTGTTGGAAGCTTTTTCTACCACCTATTCTGAGAGTTGTTTACCTTCCTTCTCCTTAACCTTGTCAACATGTGCTTGTTTAATTACAACCTCGGTGAGCTCTGCTGACTTATCTGCCTCTAATGTAACTGGAGTAGTTGGCATAGTCTCTCTCCTAGATTGAGCAACTTCTTGCTCTCTGTCTAAATCTCTTCCATTCTTGAGACTCACTGCCATTAGCTAATTTGGGTTCTGTTCCTTTGGGTTAATATTTGTATCGGCGGGCAATGTTCCTTGTGGGCGATTGTTCAAGGCCATAGACAGTTGTTCCAATTGAGTTTCAATGCCTTTGATTGCTGAATCAAGTGCTGCTAACTTTTCTTGCATCTTACCATTTATCCCAATGAGTTGTTGCAGCATGCCCCTGATTTCTGTCATGTTGTTGTCCTACTATTGATGAGGTAGTTGGTAGGCCAACTATTGCTGGTGCTACTGATTATAGCCATGTTGCCTTTGATAAGGCACGACTTGTCCTTGTGATCGTGTGCTTCCTGGATTGGGGTTGTGTTGTGGCTGGTTTGGTCTGTACTGCTGGTTTGGTGCTGGTCCCCATTGCTACCCACCTTGCCTCTGACCTCTGAAATTATTGGCATAATTCATGTCCTCTCTGAAGCCCTGGTTGTCATTCTCTCCACTCTATGAGCACACATATGACTGGTTTATGCAAGGAGTGCACAAGCCTTCATTTGTTGTATCAACAATGTGCACTTGCTTTATACCCATCTCATTAATTTTCTTTGTCAGTAAGCTCATCTGGGTCATGAGAGTGGCTATGTTCTCTGCATTGGAATTGTTTGGGTCAAAAGCAAAAGAATGCACTATGGTGTAAGTGTCGTACCTCTAGTCATCCAGCCTGAATTTTGAGCCATCTTGTCGAGAAGAATCTTACACTCTGTGAACGTTTTGCTCAAAAATGCACCCCCAGCTGAAGCATCTACATTGGCCTTCAAATGGTCTGCCAAGACCATGTAGAATCTCTGTCCTAGCATCTGATCTGGAATGCCATGGTGTGGACACTTCACTAGCATACCCTTAAACCTCTCCCAGGTTTCTTGCAAGGTCTCAGTCGGTTTCTGCCTGAACTGCAATATCTCATCAATTTGCCTTACAGTATTGTTGGGAGGATAAATCTTGTTTATGAACTGCTTGACTAATTCTTCCTAAGTAGCAATGGAGTTTATTGGGAGCGAATTCAGTCAAGTTTGAGCCTCTCCAGTCACTGAGAATAGGAATAGTAATAGCTTAATTGCTTCAGGAGTCATATTCGGTTGTCTTTGAGTCACACAAATTGATAGGAAGTTCTTCAGATGTTGTTGTGGGTCTTCGATGTATGACCCGAAGAATAGTCCCTTATTCTGCAACAGGTGCAGTATGTTGTTGGTAATCTAGAATGTCTCCGCTTGTATCTAAGGAACAGCAATGGCGGTGGCCAGGTTATCAGCAGTTCGTTGTGCCCAATCATAAAGAGCAGCTTCCGGCACAAGAGGTTCCACCACTCCATTGTTTAGGTCAACATGATCATTCTGATTGTTTACATTGACGTCGTCCACGTTGTCCATTTCACTTTCGAGTTGGTCTTTTTGTTTTAACTATTTGTTCTTCTTGTTGGCCTGATTCAATGCCCTAAATGCTTTCTCGGGGTCTGAGAGTCCTTCAAAAAGTTCACCAGTCCTCAAAGAGCTTCTAGGCATACACCTAAGTCACAGAAGAGTTCAAACGTGAGAATTTCAATGAAAATATTTTAACACCGTAGGAAATTGATCTAAACTAAGAATGCTAGCAATTCTTTTAAGTTGTAATAAATAACACCGTTAGCTCCCCATCAACGGCGCCAAAATTTGATCACTCCCAACTATGCCTTGTAAAAAGAACGAAGTGGTCACTTCAAGTATAATTCGGTTCAAGTCCGGAGTCTAATCCCACAGGGAACTAACCTATTAACTACAACTTTTAACAATGCTAGTGATAAGCTCAGACAATTTTCGGATGCAAGATTTTTAATATAGTATAAGTGGAAATTATTTATCTAATGAAAAATGACAACAAAATTAGCAATAATCAAGAATAAGGTTGAATTCAAAGGTAAAAAGGATCTAGGGATATTGATTTCCCCAATTGCCGGACTAATTCCTGACACGTTAGCTATAATCTCGCCATAATACTCTATGAGGATTATGAGTTCTGGGCTACCGTCATTATCTCTCGATCAATTACGATAATTTACTAGAAGCATTCTCTCGAACTACTCTAGTTAACAATTTATGCAACTCAAAATTATCCCACCAAAGCTTCATTATCTCTAACCCCGACTTTAAATTCAAGTAATTAATCTCTTAACTTACCCGAAAATGGTTTTGTTCAATAACAATCTAACCAAGTGTTCTTTCTCAAGCAACACAAGGTAACTAGACACGATTAATCAAGGGCCCTTTCAATTAATTACAACACAACACATAGTTGAACAGTCATAGAATAAGAACGGCTCAATTATATCTAAACATAGTCAAAACTTCATCCAACAATTGGTTCCATCAACCCTAGATGATGGGTTTAGCTACTCATACTAATGGATAAAAATTCACTATAACAATTCATAATCAACAATGGAAGTGAAGAAGAAGATGAAAACTCTTAGAAAATTCTTCGTCTTCTCCTTCTTGTTCTTGCCTCCAAAATCTCCTAAACACCGCTCCATTTCTCTTCTGGGCGAATTAGGCTTCATATCGGTTTAGTTTAGTCGCCTTAGCAATTACATGATTACCCCTGAGTTGTTGTCCTCCGTCCGCCCGTGCGGGGCCGCAGATTCGACCACGGATCTGGCCGCGGATTTCAGCCAGTGTTCTGCCTCCAGTGCGCGGTCCAATTTGCGGTCAACTCCGCAGCCGCGCACCTGGAAGGGACCTCCCCGCTTGCTTTTCTCGCTCATTTTCGACCAGGCTACACTCCATATTGACTCCAAAATACTCTTTAGCTTCCTCCTAGCTCGGAGTGGCTCCTGCAATGCATAAAATTCTTAATTAGAGCATTTTGTAATCTTTTATCATTCAAATATCAATAAAGTGCGGCTAATTAAAGTATAGATAGTGTCTAAATTATATAAATATAGCCTATTATTATGTCTGCGACCAGAATTTTGATGGGATTAATGGCCGGTACCTCGTCACCAGGCGCTATGTTGTTATTTTCACCATGATGGCCAGACTCATTGTCAACATGTACGGGTGCTGATTAAGAGTTCGACATTTTGAATTTTAACCTGAAATTAGAAACACTTCAAAGAACAAGTGTAAAGTAGTGTGTATTATGGAGATTTGTATCAAATAATCACTATTATCCTTAGCCCCACGGTGGGCGCCAAACTGTTTACCCTCAAAATTGGATAACAATTGAATTTGTAAGTGATTTTAAGGATACGTGGATTAACATGACACAAAATGATAAATTAGATTGCAATTAAAATAAATAATGATAAAGTAAATACAAACCACACGAATTGAACAGTCTCAGTCTTGGAAGGTTAATCACCCTTGAGCGGACGTACTTCGATCTGTATCAATACACAGAAGAATAAGAGATTAAAGAGAATAATAATGTATTACTTTGGAATGTATGTTACAATGTCGTTTACAAGTAATCAGACCTCCTTTATATAGTAAGGGAGTCCTACATTAGTTATAACTCTATAAATGGTAAAAATCTCTTGATTTACTTATTGTCGATTCCTTATTAATACGTGCCGAGATTCCCGCCGTAATATCTGACTAGTCACGGATATTTCGGTCTACTGTTATGCTAACAATGTTTCTTCGAGGTCGTTTGAACCAGGGCCGATTCCGGAGTCACGTCCTCGGTGTTATCGAAGGCATGTGTTTGGTCCCGGTTGCTAACCCGGTAGCGCTTGGGGCCGATCTCCAGTCCTTTATTGCCATGTCTCGAGCCCGGCCTATCATGTCGGATGCTAGGGTAACTGTTTACCCTCAAAATTGAATAACAATTGAATTTATAAGTGGTTTTAAGGATACGTAGATTAACTTGACCCAAAACGATAGATTAGGTTGCAATTGAAATAAATAATGATAAAGTAAATGCAAACCACACGAATTGAATAGTCTCAGCCTTGGAAGGTTAATCACCTTTGAGCTGGACATACTTCGATCGGTATCAAGACATAAAAGAATAAGAGATTAAAGAGAATATAATGTATTGCTTTGGAATGTGTGTTACAATGTCTTTTACAAGTAATCAGACCCCCTTTATATAGTAGGGAAGTCCTACATTAGTTACAACTCTATAAAAGGTAAATATCTCTTGATTTGTTGATTGCCGGTTCCTTATTGATACGTGCCGAGATTTTCGCCGTAATATTCGGCCGGTCACGGATATATTGGTCTTTTGTTATGCTAACAATATTTCTTCGAGGTCGTTTGAACCAGGACCGATTCCGGAGTCACGGCATCGGTGTTATCGAAGGCAAGTGTTTTGTCCCGGATGCTAACCCGGTGGGGCTTGGGGACGATCTTCAGTCCTTTATTGTCATGTCTCTAGCCCGGCCTATCATGTCGGATGCTAGGGTATACTACGAGCTCGATTTTACCCGTATACAGTTCCGAATTAGTTGGGAGGCAAAACAAGAAGAGATACGGGATTTTGATGGAGTTAGACGTCAAAACCAAAAAAGTGCATAACAAAGTTGTAACCATTGGACTACAACTCTAAATCTCTAAGTATATTAATTTGTGAACTTTCAATTTAAGAATTAACATTGTAACTCAACCTCACAACTTGGTTAAAAGTAAGAATTTTAAGTGTCATCTGAAATATAAAGATGAAATGCGAACATCTTTCATTTGATATATATAGAAGTGATAGGAGAAGGGAGAATAGTTAGCGCGATAATGGTTTATAAAAATTCTTATCTATCGAATGATTAATTACACTAGGTAAACGAATGCAAAATTATGTCTTGCATATAGCTTTTTGCTTAATCTCGTCTTAGATTGTGATTTTTACATTTAAATTGTTTAACTTAGTATAAATCAATTCCGACTAAGCATCTTTGCTTTAACCTGTAAGTCTAAAGGTTCATTGCTGACTGGCAATGGCAAGAAAAGGCGTGAAGGAATAAACTAAAGGAGTAGCTTTGTCGCTTCCCTAAGAGCCAATTTGACATAAAAACATGACTTATTAGCAGCAGCAGTTTGTGTCATAATTCACAACTTGAGCACTTGAAACCATCTCTAGTGATAGAATTCTTATTGGTGCCACTAATATTGCAAATATCTAACAAACAACCCCTCATGTCTGCAATTTCTTGTAACTGTCCAAATACTTCTTTATTGTCAATTCACTTCTTTGGAACCATCAATTGACCTTGCACGATGCACATTTTCGTCTTTTTAATTGAATATATTGTTAAAGTATTAACTTAATAATTGAATTTTAGACTTACTTCAAGTACTTTCCCGTGTGTTTTGAAAAACGTTGTCATGCACATTGTTTACCCTCAAAATCGGATAACAATTGAATTTGTAACTGATTTTAAGAATACGTGATCTAACTTGATACAAAACGATAAATCAGTTTGCAATTGAAATAAGTAATAAAAAAGTGAATGCAAACCACATGAGTTGAACGGTCTTAGCCTTGGAAGGTTAGTCACCCTCGAGCCAAAAGTGCCTTGATCGATATCATAATAGAACAATAAGAGAATAATAAGAACTTAAAGAGAATAATAATATATTGCTTTGGAATGCATGTTACAATATGTCCCATGAATAATCATACCTCCCCCCTTTATATAGTAGAGAAATCCTACTTTAAGTATAATTCTATAAAACGCAAAAGATCTCTTGATTCGCTGATTGCCGGTTTCTTACTGATACGTGCCGAGATTCCCGCCGTAATATCCGATCGGTCGCAGATATTTCGATCTTCTGTTAGTTAACTTTACAATATTTCTCCGAGCTCATTCGAGGCTAAGGTCAACACCGGACTCACTGCTCCTTGAAGGCAGGCATTCTGACCTCGTGTTCTAGCTCGGTGGGACTCGAGGTCGATCGAGGTCGATCGAGGTCCTTGGCTGCCACGTTTCAAGCCTAATCTACCAAGTTGTAGGCGAGCTCTGTTTCAACCGTATACAGATAGTCCCCTCATTTTTCGGAGAGTAGATGACGAAAACGACATGAACTTCCGATCCTGACTTCGATATTTTGTGACAGAAATGACAAAACAGTCGAAACATCTTGTCAGTCAAGTCTTAATGGCATTAAATGCCTGCCAGTTGCCGGTCGGCCACTCCCAGATGTGAACAGTCGCTGAGAAACTATAAATACCCCCTCATTAGTTCATTCAAACTTTACTTTCAAACCTTCTGACCTCGTACCTTAGAAAATTCAACAATTCCAAGCATTGATTTTCTAGTTACCCTGAAATCCTTTTATAAATTCTTCTGTTCTGTCTTTATCCCAAACCATCAAGCATACTCTTTTAACTCCCTCTTTTTCTTTATTTTTCAAAGAAATGGTGAATATTTCAAAATCCGCTCCCCAAAACAAATCTCCTTCTTCCTCGCGGCCAGCTACCGAGGAAACTATCTCGCGCACTGCTGTCGAGGAACCGACACCGGAGAATCCTCTGAAAATTTTTATTCCCGGGGGGTGCCCGGTCAATGCAGATTTCAAGATTGAAAAACATTCTTCCGTACCGGGCCGATGTGAGGCGGTCACGAGGTACATCTGCTCAATCACTGAGGATATTCTCTCTGATGTCAAAAGGAATTGCAACTGTGCTGACAAACATGTGGTGGTTCCTGAACCTGACGAAGCCATCACCACCCACGTCGTGAGATTTTTAAGTGTTTACACTTATCCCTTCACGTTGGGTCCAAAGGACTCGGTCATCATCGACTTTTGCAAGATATACGAGGTAACCCTCGATCAGATTTACCCCTCTTTCTAGAGGATCATAATCGTCTTCCGTTTCTTTATGAGCAACATCAAGGGGTGACCTTTCACAATCGACCACCTTATGCGTTTATGCAGTCCCCGACTCCACCAGGGAAGACTGGTCAAGCTGCCTGTCGGGCTAGTAAAGCTGCGTTCTCGAGTATCGATAAAGATAGGGATCGAGGATGGCTAGGCCGTTATGTCTGAGTGAGGACCTCGGACTTGATCCTGGCCAAGCACATTATATTCCCTGCGAAGTGGAACATGAAACGTAAGTATATAATTTTGCTTTCAAGGTTTTATTTATCACCCTTTCCTTCCTTCTTATCGGTGTTCTGTGATAATGCAGCAGTTGCCCGGATCCTGAATGCAGTTCCTTGGCTCAAGGAGTGGGTCGAAGGCATTGTATCACAAAGACCTTATTCTGAGCGCTCGTGGTGCGAGCTTTCAAAGGTCCGATGGGAGGCCCGTTCGCATGGTGATATTTCTTTCATAAGTGATATTTGGTTTCCTCTTTGCATGATTGAGTCCTTACTTGTTTTATTTCTTTTTGCAGGTTTACCCAAGGATGTCCAAATGAGACCTCCATCCGGTAGAGATGATCTCCCCACCGAGTCCCTTGCTCTGACACAGGATGAAGAGAAGAAAAGAAAAAGGGCCCCGAGTTCTTCGAGCTCGGAGAAGAAAACGCCAAAGAGAAGGCTGGTGCGTACGTCCAAGGAAAACACCAGCGCTCGAGCACCACCTTTGGGTTCTCTCTATCAGTTGAGCGATGAATCCAAAGAAGAACAAGAGCAAGAAACCTTCAATCTGGTGACCCTATTGTTGACAAGACTCGAAGGGCAAGGGACCTCCGAACCAGAGGGAGACGATGCCGATCTTTATCGAGCTAGGGAGGTCCAGGAGGAAGTCGAGACTGAAGCTTCACGGGACATCGGTAGTGCTCCGAAGGAAGCTCTCGGTGCGATAGAGATCACCGAGTCACCTTCATTCACTGAGTCCATGTACAATGAGGCTCAGACGATGAAAGAACATCCCAATGAGGGAGTCCTCGGAGCGGACGATCCCTTTCGCAGCTTCTTTGATGGAGTGGACTCTACGGCCACGGAGGGTGTCACTGGGTTGGGTGATTTAGAGATACCGGGGAAGAGCCCATCTTCGGGAGCAAGAGAACCTTCCTCGAGTCCCAAACTGGTCAATCGATTCCCTGCCCCGAGTGTGGATCCTGGCCGGAAATGATTCATCACTTTATCCCTTCCAAAGGACTCTCGGGTTCTCTCCGCCCATGTAGGGGTGGCTAGTTATCTTTGATGTCTGGTGACCGAGGATGACCAGGCCAAGATGAATGAGGTGGATGAACCATGTCTTTTCAATGAAGCGCAACAGGCATTAAACTGGGTAACTTTAGATATTCCTCAATGGTTCTTAATTTGTACTTAGGCTATTTTGCAAATAACTCTAACATTTTCTCTTTGTGTTTGTAGACCTCTGTGCTTCACCGCGAGACTTTTCTCTGATATCGGGATGAGCTGAAAAAGCTTGAGGACGAGGTCCGAGGGCTCACTGAGAAGAGAGATTCCTACAGGTGGCTCGAAAGGAGCATACCGAATTGGTCAAGCAGGTAAAAATATTTGAGCTTAGTGACGAAGAGTTAGACTTGGTGACTAACGGTCGGAATCCGCAAGTCCAACAAAAAATCGATCACATCGGTCAACTGCAAGCTGCGATGGATGTTGTGAAGGCCGAGACCGATGAATGGCGGGGCAGAATGGATCATCCAGTCTCGGAAAAAGAGTCTACTCGGGCGCAACTGACTTCGACTGAGGTCCAGCTTCGAGTAGCAAAGGAAAAGGCCAAGGCGCAGGCCAGAAAGGTCGAAGAGCCCCCAGTCTCGGCTAAGTTCGGTTGCCTCCGAGCGGAAAATTATGGTCAAGGAACTTGAAACGGCCAAGTCAGTGGTGGGGGTGGTTAAAGCAGACGCCGATGAGATGGTGGCCCAATATAAGGCCAATGCCGAGGCGGCCCAGGACCGCTTAAAAGATATCTTTGAATACGAGAAGCGACAGTCATGAAGAGAGGCCCTCGAGGAGATCCATGCTCGGGGTTTCAATCTATCGGCCAAGATCGAGATCGCTAACAGGCTCGAGGACGAGGCCAAGAAGTTGTCCTACCCTGAAGAAGAAGAAGAAGAAGAAGAAGAAGAAGAAGAAGAAGAAGAAGAAGAAGAAGAAGACTCTGCGGGTTCCGATGGAACCAAGGGTGAAGAAGACCAGGCTGTTTAGACGCCTTTGTAAAAAACTTTGCTTTTTGTTTTTTGTACTCGTGTACATTTGTATTTTTGTTAGGGCCATTTGGCCTTTGTAAAGATTGTATATAATATATGAGGCTTGTTTTCCCCTTTGGCATTTTACATATTCTGTTTTTCTTTGCTTTATTTTTATATCGGCAAAGGTCGAAATTCCTTAGCATAAAATAGTTAGATCATGTCCGGAGGTTCGAACAGGCCTTGCCTGCGACATTATTTTGTTTAATGCATCGTAGGGGTTCGACATGATTGAGAACTTTTTTTTCCCAAAGTACTTATGACTTTTTAGATTGTAGTTTGCCGAGAGAAGCCTTTAGAACCAGTTATGAAATTTTTGAAGGCCTTGTTTTTGTTACGAGTCTCGGACGTCTCCGAGTCGTTTTAGTATGGCCGTAGCCTTTTTAGTTCGGGCATCGCCAAATAGGTCTTGTGCCCTCAGGCTTTTATAGCCCGAGCCATCCGAATTTGTTTTTAAATGGCAGTCCCCGATTGGGGTGATCGTTTGAACCCGGATAAGGCGGCCCTTGGGCTCGATTCCATTAGGGGATCGTGTGTAGGAAATTCCTTCACGAAAAGAAAACGTTTTAAGGGACGAGATATTTATCCGCAAGGTAGAGACTTTATTCTTGTGCGTAATAGTTACACATCTGTACAAGCTTTGTGTCAAGATTGTACGGTTCATTTGACCGTTTGACCCTTACAGTAAATCCTATCGATCGAGCTGAGATCATTGAATCATAAAGTTTCTTTCCTTGCTAAAGTTGTTATCCAAGGGTGATGCCCCCCAGTGTTCGGGGCCAATCAAAGAGAGGCCTCGAATACTATTGTGGTCTTCGATACTAGTTCGTAACCGGCCTTCAATTTTAAGTTAGTACGATTTACTTGTTGCCTTGTTAAAAACCTTGCCGGAAAACCCATTTGGGACAAAACCGGTTCAAGGAAAAAAGAGTGCAACGCGTGCTTTCGGGCCTAATGGCCATATCATTCTTTGATGATTCCCTGCAAGTGTTAGTTCGGAATGTAAATAAATAAAAAGAAATGAATGGGATCGTACCTTAGCAATAGTATCTCTTCAAGTGATCTATGTTCCAATTGTTTAGTAGTTTCTCACCGTTCATCGTTCTGAGTTTGTACGATCCTTTACCAGTGATCCCGATAATTTGATAAGGGCCTTCCTAGTTCGGCCCTAACTTCCCTTTGTTCGGGTTTCGGGTGTTTAGTGTAACCTTTCTTAGTACCAAGTCCTTGACATTGAAGTGTCGAAGGTTGGTCCTTCGATTG
The DNA here is from genome assembly GCA_000715115.1 of Nicotiana otophora. Classification (NCBI taxonomy): domain Eukaryota; kingdom Viridiplantae; phylum Streptophyta; class Magnoliopsida; order Solanales; family Solanaceae; genus Nicotiana; species Nicotiana otophora. Next base: position 69,053 of record AWOL01S0056029.1, on the reverse strand, counting down.
TAACATCTCTTGATCCACTACTTTTGGGTGGCCAACCAGACAAGGGCTGCTTCGCGCCTTTCATCCAATAAATCTAGGCTCGTGTTCATAGCCTCGTCGTTCGATTCCTCAGTTGCATATCGAAACCTGAGACTTGGCTCTCCGACTTCAATCGGTATTAGAGCTTCAGTGCCGTAGACTAGTGAGAAAGGGGTGGCCCCGGTACTGCACTTCGAGGTCGTTCAGTATGTCCATAAGTCTTCAGGTAGGATTTCCCTCCATTATCCCTTGGCGTCAGCTAACCTCTTTTTGAGGTTTTAGAGTATAGTTTTGTTGGTCGATTCTGCCTTTCCATTCCTACTAGGGTGGTAGTGTGTCGACAGTATCCTTTTGATCTTATGATCTTCGTGAAACTTACTTACTTTGCTACCGATGAATTTTTTCCTGTTGTCGCACACGATCTCGGTTGGCATTCCGAAGCGGCATATGATATGGTCCCAAATGAAATCGATGACTTCTTTCTCCCTTACCTTTTCGTATGCATGGGCTTCCACCGACTTAGAAATATAGTCAGTCATAAACAATATAAATTGAGCCTTATCGGGTGCCCATGGAAGGGGGCCAACAATATCCATTCCCCACTTCATGAACAGCCATGGTGACAAAATCGAATGCAGCAGCACCCCTGGCTGATGAATCATCAGAGCGTGTCTTTGACATTCATCACATTTTTATACGAACTCCTTCGCCTCCTTTTCCATATCGATCCAGTAATAGCCGGCTCTGATAACTTTTTGAACCAACGATTCGACTCCTGAATGATTTTCACAAGTGCCTTCGTGGATTTCTCTCAAAACGTACTCAGTTTCCCCTAGTCCTAGACATATCGCGAGTGGGCCATTGAATGTCCTTCTGAATAGAGTTTTGTCTTCGGATAGGCTAAATCGGGCTGCCTTTGTATGTAGGGCCCGCAATTCCTTTGAGTCTGACGGCAGTTTTTTGATCTTCAGGTATTCTATATTTTTTTTTCTCTAGTCCCAAGATAGGCTCGTTGAGTTAATCTCAACATGCCGATCTCATAAGTTGTACGAATGCCCTTATTTGAACTCGTCGTCCTCGACCGATGAACCTAGATTAGCGAGGGCATCGACCTTACTTGCAAAGTCCATTCTTTGAATCGATGTAACGTTACCTGCAATTTATCCAGGTACCTTTGCATTCGTTCTTCTCTGACCTCGAACGTCCCATTAACTTTATTTACCACAAGGAGGGAGTCACACTTAGCTTCAATTACCTCTGCCTCTAAGCTTTTGGCTAGTTCGAGACCTGGAATCATGGTCTCATATTCGGCTTCATTATTAGTCAATCTCACAGTCCTAATAGATTGTCTAACTACGTTACCTGTTGGTGGCTTCAATATGATGCCAAGTCCGGACCCTTTTGCGTTCGAGGCACCGTCCGTAAAGAGGGTCCAGATCCCTGAGGAGGTCCCTGAGTTGATTAATAACTCTCTTTCGACCTCGGGTATTAGGGCCGGCGTAAAGTCGGCTACAAAGTCTGCCAAAATTTGAGACATAATGACGGTCCGGGGTCGATATTCAATATCATACCCACTAATTTCTACTGCCCATTTGGCCAACCGGCCCAAGAGCTTAGGCTTATGCATAACTCTCCTTAACGGGTAAGTGGTCACGACACATATGGGGTGACACTATAAGTATGGTTTTAGATTCCTAGAGGCGCTTAGCAAAGCGAGCGCCAGCTTTCCTAGGTGAGGGTACCTAGTTTCGGCCTCACCTAGGGTCCTGCTAACATAGTAAATTAGAAATTGCGTACCTTGTTCTTCCCGGACCAGGACTCCACTTACCGCTATCTCCGATACTGCCAAGTATAAGTATAGTTACTCGTCTATCCTCGGGGTGTGGAGCAGTGGTGTGCTCGATAGATATCGCTTGAGTTCCTCCAAGGCCCGTTGGTACTCCGGGGTCCATGAGAAGTTATTCGTCTTCTTCAATAGGGTGAAGAACCGGTGGCTCTTGCCGGAGGACCTCGAGATGAATCGCCCAAGGGCGGCTATGCGCCCGGTTAATCTTTGTACGGCCTTTACGTTTTCCACAACCGTGATATCTTCAATGGCTTTAATCTTGTCGAGGTTGATCTCGATTCCCCGGTAGGATACCATGAATCCGAGGAATTTACGTGACCCAACTCCAAACGCACATTTATCTGGGTTCAGCTTCATATTGTATTTCTTCAATATGTTGAAAGTTTCCTGCAAATATTTTAAATGGTCCTCTGCTAACAGGGACTTAACCAACATATCGTCAATATAAACCTCCATCAATTTCCTTATTTATTCCTCGAACATCCAATTTACTAGGCGTTAGTAAGTGGCACCGGCATTTTTTAACTCGAATGGCATCACGTTGTAGCAGTAGGTGCCATATTTAGTGATGAAGGAGGTTTTTTCCTGTCACCCGGGTCCATCCGTATTTGGTCGTACTCGGAATAGGCATCAAGAAAATTGAGGATCTCGTGGCCAACCATGGCATCGATCATGTGATCGATGTTTGGCAAAGGGAAAGCATCCTTGTGACATGCCTTATTCACATCCTTATAGTCTACACACATTCTTAATTTACTCCCTTTTTTAGAGACTACCACTACATTCGCTAACCAATCCGGGTATTTACCTTCCCGAATGGAACCTATTTTAAGGAGTTTAGATACCTCTTGCTTGATGAAAGCATGTTTGATCTCAAACTGGGGTCTCCTATTTTGCTTCATCGGATGGGATTTCGGGTCCAGGCTTAGCTTATGAATGGTTATCTCCAGCGGGATCCCTGTCATGTCAAGGTAGGACCAAGCGAAATAATCTGTGTTAGCTATAAGAAACTGAATGAGTTTTTTCCTGAGCTTGGGATTTAACCCAGTTCCCAAGTATACCTTTCGATTGGGTAGGTGCTCGACCAATATGACTTGTTCCGGATCCTCGGCCGTCGATTTAGTGGCATCGGAATCATCGGGGACTATAACAGACTTGGGTACCTCGTAGTCATAATCGTCGTCTTCATCAGTCCCTTGTTTCTCCGGTTGGGTCAGAGCTGGTGTTGGAAATTGCTATTTTGTTTCTGGCTTTGTGACCGAACTCAGCCCTTTTGTCGTTGCAAGTGCGGATACTGGAATCGCCTCTTCGACCGCAAACATCTCCTTCGTGGCTGGCTATTCTCCGTAGATTATTTTAATTCCGCCTGGTGTTGGGAATTTTAACACTTGGTGCAGAGTTGAAAGTTCTGCCCTCATGTGGTGGATCCATGGCCTCTCGAACAAAGCGTTGTATCTCATGTCTCCTTCGATTACATTAAACTTAACTTCTTGGATGGTCCCGGCGGTGTTCACCGGTAATGTTATCGTACCCTTAGTGGTTGCATATGCCATGTTGAATCCATTTAGAACTCGAACTGCATGCATGATTTGATCTTATAGACCGAGCTGCTCCACGACCCTCGATCGGATGATGTTGGCCGAGCTACCTGGATCAATTAACACATATTTAACACGGATTTTATTTATGAGTACGGATATTACCATAGCATCATTGTGGGGCTACACGATCCCTTCCGCGTCCTCAGTGTTGAAGGACAAGGTTCCTTTCGGTATGTAATCTCGAGTTCATTTATCCCTCGTGATGGACACTTTGGCACATTACAACATCGGCCTCTGAGGGACATCAACCCTACCAATGATCATGCTAATGATGTGTTGAGGTTCTTCTTGTTCGGTCTATTTGTTATAATCCCTATTTCTGGCTAAGGAATTCTCTAAGATGCACGTTGTTGAATAATCGGGCTACTTCTTCTCTCAACTATCGGCAGTCCTTCGTTCTGTGGCCGTGAGTGCCGTGATATTTACATATCTGGTTAAGATCCCTTTGGGTTGGATCGGATTGTAGGGGTCAAGGCCATTTGGTATCTTTGATGCGTCCGATAGCCGATACAATGGCGGTAGCATCGACGTTAAAGTTGTATTCTGATAACCTCGGTGCTTCTTTAGGCATGATGGGCCTATCGAAGCTGTTTTTGCTCATGAGTCCCCGGTTGCTCTTACCTCGATCACTTCTCTTTTAGTTTCTTATAGAGTTCTGCCCGAACCCCTGTTTCATCGGTCTCCATTATATGGTTGGTACCGATCCCTGTTTGGTCTCGGTTCACGGTCGATGTCTCTCTAGGCTCTATCAATGTTTCTGACGTAATAAACAGACACCGAAGGGGCCCCGAATTGATCATCTTCCACTCTGATCTTTGACTAAGTAACGGCCGGATATTCTATCAGGTTTTGGGTGAAAGCTTGAACAGCCTAATCATCAGCGACCGGTGGCAGGTCCATTGGTTCAATTTGAAAACGGGACACAAACTCTTGGAGCATCTCGTTATCCTTCTGTTTTACTTTGTGAAGGTCCGATTTTCTGGTCTCGACCTTGATGGCCCCGGCGTGCGCTTTCACGAAAGAATCTGCAATCATAGCAAATGAATCAATAGAATTAGGAGGTAAGTTGTGATACCGTATCATAGCCCCTTTTGATAGTGTCTCCCTGAACTTCTTTAACAGGGAAGACTCGATCTCATCATCCTCCAAGTCGTTCCCTTCTGTTTGAATAGATGTTGAAGACTCTGGTGGTCGGTTTAGACCTCACAAGGGACACCGTACAAATAGTGTCGTCAGATCTTTAAGGCATGAACAATAGCTGCTAACTCAAGGTCGTGGATATGTTATTTCTTCTCATGCACTTTCAGTTGTCTAGACGCATAGGCAATCACCCTACCATCCTGCATTAACACTGTGCTGAGACCAATACGTGACGCATCACATTACACAGTATAAGACCCCTAACCCAAAGGCAACACCAACACTGAGGTTGTAGTCAAAGTTGTCTTGAGCTTTTGAAAGGTCTCCTCACACTCCTCGGTCCACCTGAACGGAGCACCTTTCTGGGTCAGTCTGGTCATAGGTGCTGCAATAGACGAGAAACCCTATACAAATTGACGGTAATACCCTGCCAAACCAAGAAAACTCCGGATCTTTGTAGCTAAGGACGGTCTGGGCCAACTCTGCACTGCTTCAATCTTCTTCAGATCCAGCTTGATCCCCTCACTCGATACTACATGACCCAAAAATGCCACCGAATCTAGCCAGAATTCACACTTTGAAAATTTTGCATGCATCTTCTTTTCTCTCAAGGTCTGAAGCACAGTCCTTAGGTGTTGCTCATGATCCTTCGGGCTCCGGGAGTACACCAAAATGTCGTCAATAAACATAATGAAGAATGAGTCAAGATAGGGCTGAAATACACTGTTCATTAAGTGCATGAATGTTGTTGGGGCATTGGTCAGCCCAAATGACATCATAAGGAACTCGTAATGACCATACTGAGTCCTGAAGGCAGCCTTCAGGATATCTGGCTCCTGAATCGTTAACTGATGATAGCCTGAATGCAATTTAATCTCAGAGAACACTCTGGCACCATGTAGCTGATCAAATAGGTCATCAATACATGGCAATAGATACTTGTTCTTCACTGTAACCTTGTTCTACTGGCGATAATCAATACACATACGCATTGAACTATCCTTATTCTTTACAAATAAGACTGGAGCACCCCAAGGCGACACATGGGGCCGAATGAAGCCCTTATCAAGCAACTATTGCAACTTCTCCTTTAACTCTTTCAACTATGTTGGGGCCATACGATAGGGTGGAATAGAAACAGGCTGAGTGCCCGATAACAAACCAATGCCAAAATCGACATCCTTGTCGGGCGGCATGCCCAGAAGATCCGTCGAAAATACTTCTGGATAATCCCTCACTATTGGAACTGACTCCACGGTAGGAGTATCAACACTAACATCCCTCACGAAGGCTAGATAAGCACTATACCCTTTTCTCAACCATACGCTGAGCCTTAAGGAATGAGATAACCCTGCTAGGAACATAATCTAAAGTACCTCTCCACTCTAACTGCGGCAGACCTGGCATAGCCAATGTCACCATCTTGGCATGACAATCAAGAATAGCATGATAGGACAAAAACCAATCCATGCCCAAAATAATATCAAAATCTACAATACTGAGCAACAATAGATCGGCTCAAGTCTCAAAACCACCAAGAATAACTAAATACGACCGATACACATGGTCAACAACAATAGAATCTCTCACAGGTGTGGACACATAGACAGGAGAACTCAAAGAATCATGGGATATACCCAAATACGGAGCAAAATAAGATGATACATAGGAATAAGTGGAGCCTGGATCAAATAAGACTGATGCATCTCTATGACAGACCGAAATAATGCCTGTGACGACTGAATCGGATGCAACTGCCTCCATCCTAGCAGGAAGAGCATAATATCTGGCATGGCCTTCCCTTCTAGGGCGACCTCTACCTGCTCGACCTCCACCTCTAGCTGGCTGTGCGGGTGGAGTGGCAACTGGTGCGGCGATCATGGACTGAGAAACCTGAGGACCCGGTGGAATACTTGGAGCCTGAGTAGTCGGTGGAGGTGCACCCCTCCTAAGTCTGGGGCAATCCATCACCATATGACGAGTGTAACCACACTCAAAGTAAGCTCTCGGAGGATGTGGCTGTTATGGCTGGCTCGAGCCAGATCGGCTGGACTGACCGCTGAAAGCACCCCATGTAGGAGGTACACTAGACAATGGCGGTACATAATAGGGAGCCTGAGGCCTAGGATTGGCCGGAATGCCGCTGGAAGCTGGAAGTTCCAAATGAACAGGGCTTCTCACATAGCCCCTACCATGACGAGCTGCAACTAGGTTACGGGTACCACTATATGTGCCAGAATCTCGAGATCTCTCGGCCTCCCTCTCCTCTCTCTCCCGAGTCAACATACCATCCAATCTTCTAGCGATCCCCACTACCTGCTGCTATGCGATGTCCATCTCTAACTCTTGGGCCATGCTAAATCTGATACAGGGGTTGATCCCCTCGATAAATCGATGGACTCGCTCTCTAACAGTAGTAACCAAGGCTAGTATATGCCTAGCTAAATTACCTCGAATATAGACTCATGAAATATAATCACCACCGAGTAGAAAACACGTACCCTAATCCATGTGGTGAAAATCGCCTCCGAAAGCGCCTCAATCCGAGCTCCATAGCTCAAAATATGCTAAAATGTCTGAAACCTTCGAAATAGAGTACTTTACACAATGTTCTAGAGGTACCCTTCGCGATTGCGGTAACAAACATCATGATCGCGATTACAAAATTTTCTAGGACAATTTTTACCCTATGCAATTGCGGCCTTTTCCCCGTGATTACAATGAACAAACTTCCATTAACCCTTCCCAAACTCTTGTCAGACAGTATGTAGTATATCAGCTATAACATTTTGTACATAACTTCGAATGATAAATGGTTTGATTATCTCAAACTAGACACAAAGGGCTACAACTTTTGTTTTTGGATTATCTCCAAATTTCTTATAGATTACAAGATATAAGCTCTCAAAGCCGAGTCAGTGGTAGCAGAATTTTCCGCTACGCGATCGCGAAAGGGATTCAGCGATTCACAGTGCCCAAACAACAAATTTTCTCTTCGCGAACGCGACCCGAAGTCCACGAACGCGATGCACATCCTTCTGGCCAAAAACCAGCAACTAAAATGGTCTAGAAATGGTCTGAAACCACCTCGAAACTCACTCGAGACCCTCGGGACCCCGTCTGAACATACCAACAAGTCCCAAATCATAACACGGACCCATTCGAGGTCTCAAATTACACATAACAACATCAAAAACGCGAATCATCTCTCAAGATCAATCTCTTAAGTTCATAAACTTCAAACTTCGAACCAAGCGTCCGATTCAAGCCTAACCAATCAGGAATAAACCCAAATTTTGCATACAAGTTCCAAATGACATAACGAACCTATTCCAACTCCCAGAACAACAATCCAAACCCAATAACATCGAAGTCAACTCCCGATCAAACTTATGAACATTCCAAACTTTCAAATTTTCAACTTTCGCCAAATAGTGCCGAAACCTTCTAGAAATACCCGAATGCAAATCCGGCATACGCCCAAGTCCAAAATCGCCATCCGGATCTAACAAAACCATCAAAACTCCATTCTGGGGTCAAGTATACAAAAGTCAAACTTGGTCAACTCTTCCAACTTAAAGCTTCAAACATGAAATTCATTCTTCCAAACTAATTCTGAATCACCTAAAAACTGAAACCGGCGATACACACAAGTCATAATACATCATACGAAGCTACTCAAGGCTTCAAATAGCCGAATGGAATGCAAAAGCTCAAAATGACTAGTCGGGTCATTACATTCTCCCCTACTTAAACATACGTTCGTCCTCGAACATGCCCAGAGTTATTCCAAAGCCATCAAATCGCCATGTAACCTTACCATGCACATACCCGAGGGTGATCCCATGTCACCCTAATCCATGTAAGCCTGACAACACAACATAACTGAATATCATTACTTTAACCTTAGTCCGTAAGCCTTAGAACCCAATTTCCAACATTCGAAATTCCTTACAAGACCTGAATCTCGTATCTACACACTGTATAAGTTTGAACAAGTTGTATCAAGCCATAACCATAACCCAAGATGTAATCACATGATATACCACACAACTCGCATACTCATAGCAATAATTCCCGATCACAGTAGTTGCTCAAAACAAACCCGATATCGGTAGTAAACCTCATATCAAATAAGACCTTGTTCAAAACCTTCATACATTGCCGATGATGAAAGCAACATGTAGAAACTCATAACCACTCATCAGATCAACAAGTCATGGAGATCTCTCTCTCATCCGACAAGAACCAAAGCCAAATCCTAAGCTGACTTTTGATATTATTCTTCTAAACATACCGTAATCAAATCTGATAGTATCTATTCTAAGTCCAATAACCTTATCTCATCAAACACAACTATTCTATTGACATGCCACACAAATACAACCCAAAGCTACAAACCGTGCAATCTGTGTACCAATAAATAATAATTCAAGAGTACTCAAACATGGAAAAATGACTCAATGAGAAAATGGTGCCGCTAGCTCAACAAGTACCACCACAATTCAATGCTATGAACCCATCACACACAGTAGAACCACGACACACGAATCTATCACAAAGGATCATATCCCAACATAACCCAGCTGCAATGCGTGACCCCATCCAAACACTGGTCCATATGAAATATCTCAAGCCACAATGCTCAAAATAAACAACCACGCGCAATTCGGCATCAAGTACATAAAGTGAATGACCGAAACCATGGAGAAGCGAATAACACTATATATCATAGCCCGGAAAGACCATAACCAAGGCGCAATCAACCATTCAACACCCCAATAATCATCTCGCTCGAATTCCACTGCAAGGCCCAAACAGAACCGCATCATGTGTGCATATAACCAATAAATCACAACCCCTCGTAGTATATAAGAGTAACACATAGAACATATCAGAACATGAATAAGCTCAACTCTAACCGAATGACACACCTTTCAGCAATAACGGTGTTGACTCAACAAATCTGACCCAGTGTAGATACACATCCTTATTGGGCCTACCAATGGGCCCCCAAATCAACTCCGGTCATCCCTAAATGGATAAATGGCCCTCCAAAAGTCCACAATGACCTAACCATAGCACGTACTACCATCTAGCTAACTTTGGCCACATCTTCATAGTCCGCAGCCCCGAAAGAATCTCCTTCTGAGAACTCCCAGTCTCCAAATTCATAGAACACATGAATCACTATGGCCGATCCCAACTCCACCACTCGAATAACTAACACATCTCTCATACATAATCATCCCCATGAGAAATACTTCTATAATTCTTCCATGCCACATAGCAAAATCTAAACATCAGTAGTCGATCAACCATGCGAGTACTGCAATACCAATGAAGCATCCGTAAGTCAAAAAAAAAGTACGCCTTCTGAAATGCGCACCTTTCTCAGGCAATACCAAGTATTAATAGCATTCATCTAGTCATCTGAAACCGTCCATGTTGTCTAAGAATTCATGACCTTCCCTTCAAAACTAAACCTTGACCTTGCACATGCAAATCTCAGTCCCATACGACACACCGCATCTATCATGCCATCATATGAAAATACGAGAACCACATTATCGACCCTGCGTCACTAGCATATTACATACTCAATTAGCTGGAAACCTTCCACTTGATCCCATCTAGGAGAAAATCATAACACGCCACATACCCATTATACCTGTAGATAAATCCATCTCAAGTTATGGCAGAAATCGTCGAGAATACTTTGAAACCCATTTGCACATAACCAAGCCATTAGAATTGAATCCCTCTAACTCAACCAAGCCACGCAGGTTGCCAATCCCAAGAGTATTGCCACAAAACACCTATAGAGACTCACCACATCATAAGTACCAAAAGAACCGATCATATCCATTACCGTGTTGATCCAACCTACTATCAAGTTGTTTTATTTCTCTGAGTTCCTTTCGAATTACCCTCAAGTTGACACTTCTCCTTGACAGAAACCACGATCCTTACCCAAAGCTCACCACAAGAGATCCTAACATAAAACCACACCGCCCTAAGGCCCATAAGCCGTTGTATTCCCTCTTAAATACCCCAAAAGTACCACAACCGAGACACCCACTCTGAAGAAACCTTTTGTGAATTTAAAGTTGTTCCTTTTACCTTTTTGATACTGAAATGTAGAATCCATAGTAATACAGAAATACCGTGAGTCTTGATACCATCCGATGCTAATATCATATCTTGGCCATTTACAAATTTGAAATTTCCTCAAATACCATATATCAATCTTGAACCCATTAGAACCTTCTCGGGAGCCATCCACTCTATTCAGATCTCATACACACTGCCAAAATGAGTCGAACAACATGTGCTACGTTAGCACACCAATGCCCCAAAGAAGTAATCCACACCTCTAAGCAATCGAGTGAATCCCTTTTCTTAGTACATTACATCCATCACGCATAACAAACCCAAATCATTCCAAGACTTCCATATATCCATAAGGTATAATACACCATGCATCAAGAAATTTCCTTGCTCATGCCATCTTCAAAACCATCCTCTGCAAGTCATAACCGATCCACAAGTATGCCTCAGACTGAAACCAATACAACGCATAACCATGCAATCAAATCGCCGATGGTAGACTCCCCACACTTGGCTCAAAGCCATAGAATAAAACATCTAATAACACATAATACCCATACTCTATTACTGCCATAATCCCGTAGTGGGATTCAACAAAACCCTTCATAAGCTCATGTAACACAAACCATATAATACCTCAAATCATCTATTAAGCTCGCATTCATCCTTGTAACGGTCAGGTCAACTTTCTCAACCAATCCAAACTCACATCGCAACATCTATAACGCACTGGTAGAAAAGAAACCCTCTACACAACATCATAAGGATCACACATCCGTAGATTACACCGCATGTGATAACCCACCTTCTTAGCCTCAAACTGACATCTCTCCAAAACCCTTTCACAGCCACAACTACTATGCAATCGCTTAATCTTCCTGAGTCTGAACTCATCAACAAGACATGAGAAGCTACTTCATTCCACAAATGAAATAACATAAATGAATCCCTCAAAACCCTCATAACTCCAGACCGTATAACACATCCACAAGAATTGAGAACCCAGTAGTCCTTTCCACATCTCAAGAAAACCCTTCTCGTCATATTCAAACCATCTGAACACATCCTAGAGTCGCATCCTACTCATCATATGGTCATCCAACCACTCATTGAGCCACCAATCCTACTCATAGGACACCACCAGACATAGAAGTCCAAAAGAAAATACTCACATAATTGAAATCACCGTGCCCAAGCTGCGGTCAAAACCCGGCCTCAAGTCTTCCAGACTGGCCCATAACCAAAATACATCTCGCACTTCATCCATGGGACCACAAGCCGTCGATGCACAGCTGATACTGAGCGCTCATATACGCATATAAGTGAATGGAAGGAATTCAAAGAGATACGCTTCAAGCTGAATCAATGCCGCATGATAAGAAAAGAAGGACGGGAAGTTTACCCTAGATGCCCCATAGCCTCTCGAAGATAGGTATGGACGTCATCATACCGATCCGCAAGACTCTACTCGATATTTTCTCATGACTCGTAGAACCTATGAACCTAGAGCTCTGATACCAACATGTCATGACCCAAAATCCAACCCGTCGTGATGGCACCTAACCCAACCTGCTAGGCAGGCCAAATAACAATAAAACACAATTGAGTGATAAAGATAAGAGTCAAAATGAAATAACTGAATTTTTATATAACTCCTCAAGGACTGGTAGTACAATTCATGAACCAGTAACTTGGATTTATAAAATTGAAATAAAATAAATACAACATACGCTTGAAATGTACATGAGTAGAATTCGAATCTAAAGCTACCAAAGACAAGTGATAGCCATAACTGGAACGCAACTACATCTTCAATGCCAGCCCTTGCCATACACAGCAGCATCAATACCAAGATTTGTACATAAAGTGCAGAAGTGTAGTATGAGTACAACCGACCCCATGTACTCAATAAGTATCCTAACTAATATCGGCGAGGTACAAGAAGCAAGAACTATAAATGATTCTCACCAACGCCTTTACAATTCTTAATTCCAAAAAGTATAGAACAGATATATGATCAAATTAGAAAAATCTCTGGTATAACCACTTTGATGCTCAAAATTCTTTGTTTTAAAGTGTTTTACTCAGTCAACAATCCAGCATATAAGGAAGATATGCAAGTGTAGCAAGCAACAGTCAAGGAAATTGCAAATAAGGGTGAAATGCAATAACCAAATAACAGTCTATTTCAGTGCGCAACCCGATCCAACAACCATATACCAATAAGGCCTGTTACGGCGTGCAACCCAATCCAATAACAGTGTCCAGCTCTCCCGGAGCTCACATCAACAAAACACCCGTCGATTTCTCATAATCCGCGTGTACACCATCAAGAGTGAAACATGAGAGGGTAACCCTAGGGGGATGGATCTATATCCATACGCTGCATGGACAACTCACGCGCTACACGGACAACTCACGTGCTCATAATATCAACTGCACGGACAACTCACGCGCTGCACAGATAACTCACGTACTATAACATCAATATCTAAATCCGCACGGATAACTCACGTGTTGCACGGACAATGCACGTGCTAATAAAATCAGTACGCTCGGCATGGTCATAGGCACATTATCATAATCTGCCCGGCATGGTCATAGGCATAACAACACAATCCGCCCGGCATGGTCACGGGCACCCAGTCAAAATCATATCACACAGAAGAAAGTATACAAGAACACATGTATATGATGGATAAATATTAGATTTCATGCTCCTGGACTGGTACAATAACATGCTAAAGTGTAGGCATGTACGATGTGTGCTATCATAGCTCAAATCAGCAATTTATCACAGAAATAGAAATTACCAAGTTTATTCAGGGAGTTAGCCTCTTCGTAACCTCAAGCATGGCTCAAATAGTTCACAACAATGATATAAATATGAGAAACATTATAGCTTAAGGCTTAACAGTCAACTCTAGGTATATCATAGCCTAAGCATTACCCCGAGCATGGATAAATACCCCGGTGCTCTCACATGGGCACAAACCCCACACTTATGTGCACCCATAGCACGTAGCTATCACAAATAATTCAGGCAACTAGTGCCTCAACCAAGTTTAGATAGGATACTTACCTCAAATAAGCCAAGACAAATACCGAGCAAGCCAAACGACACTCTAGAAATGCCATCCCAGGTATACCGACCTCCAAACGGCTCGAATCTAGCTATAAGTAACTCAAGAACATCAAATAATGCCAAAGAAAACAAACTCAATCGATAAAGGTTGAATCTTTAATCAAAAGCCCAAAGTCAACCAAAAAGTCAAACTCAGGCTCGCACCTCATAACTTGACAAAACTCACAAAATCCGACAACCCGTTTAATTACGAGTCCAACCATACTAGTTTCACTCAAATCTGACTCCAAATCGATGTTCAAAATCATCAATCAAATGCCACAATCGAAGATGGATTCATGAAATATAATTAAAACCATGTAGAACACACTTACCCCAATCCACGTGGTGAAAATCGCCTCAAACATCGCCTCAATCCGAGCTCCACAGCTCAAAATATGCTAAATTGTCCGAAAACTTTGAAATAGAGTACTTTATACATTGTTCCAGAGGTACCCTTCACGATCGCGGTCACAAACCTAGCGATCGCGATAATAAAATTTTATAGGATAATTTTTACCCTATGCGATCGCTGCCATTTCCCCGCGATCGCAATGAACAAACTTCCATTAACCCTTCTCAAACTCTTCTCAGACAACCTATTGTGGAATTTTCAAAGAAACTCAAGAACTTTCAAATTCACAAACGAGCGTCCGAATCATATCAAATCAACTCCGGTTTGCACCAAATTTTACAGACAAATATTAAATAGTAAAATGAACCTACACCAAGTTTTGGAACCGAAATCCGAACCCGGTAGCTATAAAGTCAACCTATGATCAAACTTCGAAATTCCTTAAACCTTCAAATTACTAGTTTTCAACAAATCATGTCAAAACTAGTTAGGAACTTTCTAATTCACTTCCGGGCATACGCCCAAGTCCAAAATCATGTTAAGGACCCATCAGGACCGTCAAATACCGATCCGGGTCCGTTTACATAGAATGTTGACCGTAGTTATCTCAAATCATTTTTAAGGCTAAAATTCATATTTTCTTCAGTTTTTCACATAAATATTTTCCGAAATTAGACACGGACTGTGCACGCAAAATCGAGAAATACTAAACAGAGCTAATCGAGGTCTCGGAACACAGAAATAAAGGCTAAAACTCAAAATGACCTATTGAGTCATCACATTCTCCATCTCTAAAATACATATTCGTCCTTGAACGGACATAGAAAGGTACCTAGACGGTGAAAGGGTGTGGATATCTACTCTGCATATCGGACTCGAACTCCCACGTAGCGGCCTCGATCGACTGACCTCTCCACTACACTCTAACAGAAGGATAACTCTTACCTTAACTTCCGGATCTTCCGTGCTAAAATGGCCACCAGGTCCTCCTCTTAAGTCAAATCTTGTCCAATTGGACTGAGCTGAAATATAATACATGGGACGGATCACCGTGATTCTTCCGTAGCATGGAGACATGGAATACTAGGTGAACTGTCGATAAGCTAGGTGGAAATGTAAGCTTGTAGGCCACCTCACCAACTCTCTCAAGAATCTCAAAAGGTCTGATATACCTAGGGCTCAACTTGCCCTTCTTTCCGAACCTCATCACACCCTTCATGGGTGAAACCCGAAGCAAAACCCTCTCTCCAACTATGAATGCAACATCATGAACTCTACGATCGGCATAACTCTTCTGCCTAGACTGAGCTGTGCGAAGTCGATCCTGAATCATCTTGACCTTTTCCAAGGCATCCTGAACCAAACCGACACCCAACAACCGAGTCTCTCCTGCGTCGAACCAACCAACTGGCGAACGATACCGCCTCCCATATAATGCCACATAAGGAACCATCTGAATACCCCACTGGTAGTTGTTGTTGTTGTAGGCAAACTTAGCAAGCGGCAAGAACTGATCCCAAGAACTCCCTAAATCCATAACACAGGCGCGAAGCATATCCACCAATATCTGAATGGTGCGCTCGGACTGTCCATCAGTCTGGGGTGAAATGTTGTACTCAACTCAACCTGCGTGCCTAACTCACGTTGTATGGCCCTCCAGAAGTGCGATGTCAATTGTGTACCCCGATCAGAAATAATAGACACTAGCACAGTGTCACGACCCCAATTGCTCTCCGAACGATGTCGTGATGGCACCTAGTCTCTACGACTAGGTAAGCCTAACAATTAATAATAACCTGACAAAAATAATTCACAAAATACTAAAACAAAGCTGAATAACTGATGTAAACTTTCGAAAACATAATCAACAACAATACACTTCAAGACCAGTGGAACTGAGTCATAAGCTCTACAGAGTAAAACTAGAATATCTAATACATCACTATCTGAAATAAAATACAACAGGAAATAAGAATAAAGGAAGGTGACTTCGAGGCCTACGGACGCTGAGCAGGCATACCTTGAAGTCACTGTAACGCAGCTAATAGATGATCACTAATGAATGGCACGAATAGACGTACCTGGATCTGCATAAAAATGTGCAGAAGTATAGTATGAGTACACTCTAACGGTACCCAATAAGTATTAAGCCCAACCTCGGTAGAGTAGTGACGGGGCCAGGTCAAGACACCGATTAGGATATAAATAAACAGTATAAAAACGTAATAAGGATAAATAATGGAAAATATTGAAATAACTTATGCAAAACAGTTAATAATATGAACTAATACCGAAATTGTAAGCAAAGAAACAACCTAAAGAAATCAGTTAAGGAGAACCACAATGATCATATACGGACAATAATTGACAAAACAAGGAAGAACAAAATAACAAGAATCACAACGAGGTATCGCCTCGTGTACAATAAGAATCACCATTGAGGTACCGCCTTGTGTATATGTATCGAGAATCACAACCAAGGTACCACCTCGTATTCACAATTCACAATCTCAATCACAATCCTTCTTATGCCGTCGTCTGAGCCTTACATTTGAAATAGGTTTTGAAAACAGTTTTCCCGAAATAGCTACACGCACTTTATCCCACCTTATGACGTCACGTGACTTCATTTAGTTCCCCTACAAGCAACATGCACATAAGTCCCACCTTATACTGCTGCATGCACATTAACCCCAAGCTTTATAACGCCGCAAGCGTCAATATCACATCATAATAATAACTCGCACCACAAATGCCCATATAACGCAACTTGCCAACAATCAACAGTATCAATGTTTACACAACAATAGCCCATGGCTCCACCTCAACGTGTACAAGAATATCAACAATAACAATGAATGTAAAATTCTCAACCAGAAAGATATCTTAACAATTATCAACTTCGCTTCAAAATGATACAACTTCCACAACTTCAACACCAATAAATCCACTATAAGAAAGATAACGTGTAACTATGAACTAAATACAAAGAACTTACAATGGAAGGAATAACATGAATTCAAATGAGAATAATAGCAACGAAAGAAATAACTAGTAACAATGACTTCAAATAATGAAAATTAACAATGAAAGAGATAACACGTACAATGACTTCAAGAAATGATAATCAACAATGAAAGAGATGACATGTATCAGATAAAGGCAACACGTTCAACTAAGGCATGAGAGCAATTTATCAAGTAGGATGTAGAACAAGTGTGAAACAAGTCAATTAAGACATATAAGGATAGACTAACACAAACAAGAATAGATTGATTATGAGAATTTAGAACATGATATGGCATTTCAATAAAAGCATGGAAATAGTCTAAGTAGCCTAAACCAGTCAAATATCACATACAACCCGTATACCCAATCGTCGCCTTCCGTACACGACTTTCACATAGCACAAATGAATCAATCAATACCAATCCTAAGGGGCAGTTCCCCCACACAAAGTTAAGCAAGATACTTACCTTAACTAGGCCAATTCAACACTCGAAAATAGCTTTTCCCTTAAAATTCGCCTCCACACGCCTCAAATCTAACCAAAATCTACTTAATATCATCAAATAATGCTAGGGAAATCAATAATAATAGATAAAGATAAGATCTTTATACTTTTTCCAAAAAGTCAACAAAAGTCAACTCGGGGCTCACCCGGGTCCAATGGTAGATTCTGACTACCCATGACCCCACGAGTTCATGTATGGTTATAAGTTTCAAAATCCGAGTCCAAATCGACTCTCAAAACTCAATTTCTTATTTTTCAAAAACATGACAAGGTTTCACAAATTTTCACTTCGATTCACATAATTTTGATGTTAAAATGTAAGATATATTTATGGAATATGATTAGAAATGGATTAGAATCACTTACCAAAAGTTTGTAGGTGAAACTCCCCTCTCCAAATCGCCTCCTACCGAGTCTAGGGTTCAAAAATGAGAGAATATTTTCAAAAATCCTGTCTCCCAGCCCTTTGTACAAGCTGCAAATGTCACATTTGCGACCCAGGGTTTGCAAATGACAGCCTCAATTATCATCGTATTTGCGATATAAGGCTTCACAATTGCGAAGCTGGGAACATCGAAAAAGCGAACAAATGTTCACAAATACGAACTAAGGCAAAATCTAGCAGACTTCGCAAATGCGAAGGGGAAGTCGCAATTGTGACATATGAACCCCCATTGTCACCTTCGCAATTGTGATGCTGGTGCTCACATTTGCGATACCTGGGCACCAACAACACCAGCAGTCAAATTTCAGTTCAAAACCACTCCGGAACATGTCTGAAACTCATCTGAGCCCTTGATGCTCCAACTCAAACATACACACAAGTATAAAAATATCATACGAACTCGCCCACGCTATCAAAATATAAAAATAACATATAAAACTACGAATCGAACACTAAAGCGCATGAATTTCAATGTAAAGTTCAAAAATTTCTAACATTTTAACTAAACGTCTGAATCCTATCAAATAAACTCCAGACGACACCAAATTTTGCAGAAAAGTTTTAATTACCATAACGGACCTATTCCAAGTCCTAAAATAAAATTTCGAGCTTGTTATATAAAAGTCAACCTACGCTAAAACGTTTCAACTTCAAATTGCTAAATTTCGGCAAATCAACATAAATTGACCTACGGACTTCCGAAATCAAATTTCGGGCATATGCCCAAGTCCAAAATTACGATACGGAGCTATCAAAGCCATCAAAACACAGTTTTGAGGTCGTTTTCACAAAAGTCAATGTTTGGTCAACCTTTTCTAATTTAAACTTCTAAGTCAAAAATCAAAGGGGTCCGAATCAATGCGAAAGCTTCCCGGAACGGAACTAACCAACCCCGCAAGTCATAAAATCATAAACACACATACGTGAAGCATAAAAAAGGGTAATGGGATGCAATTATACAAAATGATCGATCGGGTCGTTACACACACCATGAAGACGAACAATCTCGTTGTTACACCCCATATTTTCTTACGTGAAAGTACGCCATAAATAAATTAATGAAAGCTCAAAAATGAGATGTTACATCCCGTATTTTTGTACATTAAAATTTCGTCGTAAGTTAATCGATGTGAATTCGGAAATGAGGTTATTTTGAAATTATAAGCATTATGCTATTTCAAACATGTGATGAGTAAATTCGTGAAGGAGAAAGGGTAAGCAAATCGAAGAAAAGGAATTTCGTCAAAGTTTGACATTTTGGGATAAAATACGGCCCGAGCTATAATATCCGGTATTTATGGACTAGTACCGTACAAGGTACCACATGACCATGATAGTAAGGTGTACAAAGTGTGTTAAAAGTGAGTAGTATTTTAAGTAAGTTGAGATAATTCTTAATTATATGGGTAATTGGTTAATTATTGGGTAATGGGATATTACCTAATTAATTAGGGATATATCGGATAAGGATTAAAATGGATTATGTGGCAGCCCCCCCTCCCCCCCTTCCAAATTAAGTGACTCATACATTTAGTTGAAAGGTGGCAAACTAAAAGGTTAAGTACAAGACACTACATCTTCCAACGTGTAAAGACATAAAAGTTTGGCATTTGCACTTTAAATATTTAAGTAAGTGATCTTATAATGTTTTCCCATTTGCAGAGATTACAAAACATACGCTAAGAATATAAAAACAGAATCCATAACATTTCAACCAACTCCTACAAGGATTATTATTACATAAGTTAAGAGAAAATCGATTAAGCTTGCAAAAAACTTACGGATGAAGCTCAAAATTCCAAGAATCTCTTTACTTCACTATAAGACTCATAATTCACAAAGAAACGTGAATTAGAATTAAGCAAGGTAACGGATTTTGGGCAAAATTTTCATACAAAGTTACACTGCGTAATAGCAACGGGATTTGCAATTCTAAGAGAGCACGGTACAATCTTTCTCAAGAATATCATACCGATTTTCCCCTACTTCGATCCACCATTACGTGTTTTTCGCAAAAGAAGTTGCTTAGAGGGATTGTTAAGAGAATCGGCTCAGGTATGTTAAGGCTATTCCTTTGAAGAGATGACTCTATTCATAGGATTACTAGAGATGCTTATATTCTTGATTCCCCATGTGTCATATTATTCTATCATCTGTTCATGGGTCTCAGAAAATACGTAAGTTGATAAAGTTTGTTTCATTATATTACTCAAAGGCATAATGGTCTTATGACACTCCAAAAGATTTTATTGGCGTACTTCCCATGCATTGCATTCATTTATATTGACCCATGACCAGATGGCGTTATATACGCGTATATATGTATATTATATGTATATG